>JANHFM010010040.1:5061-15445 GCA_032468115.1 Grayia smithii
CCCTTCAGGTCTAAGAGACCTGAAATAGGAGGTTTATTTTTGTGGTGTCATCCTTTTTTCTTACCGGCTTCTCAAAATTAGGACTTCCTTCATATTGTATCCTAGAGCTCAATGTGTAAATATTTCTATCTAGAACGGCTAATGCTTTTGTGGTGCCATGCTACTTGCAAGGCCTTAAGAGAAAAAAATATCAAAAGAGAGAGATCATTAAAAGCACATTATTTCCAGCAGATGTTTTTGTTGTTCATAGATGCTTTACAGAGATACTTGTAAAATTTAGAAGCTTTCATTCAAATAATTATACTTCTGGCTTTTAATTTTACTACTCTCATTTTGCTCTTTGATGGAAAAGAACTAAATAATTATTCATGGCCTTAGCAGCAATCTGATACTGCTTGGATTGTATCTTATATGTTAGGATAATTAGGTTGATTGGCAATCATAAGAAAAAATAAAACGGGATTAGATAAAAAAGAAATAGATAAAAAAGTTTCACATTACTCCTAAAATATGCTCTTCTAATACTTTTGAGTTAGTAGATTTAAAACTAAGCATCCTGTCTGCAGAGAAACTGGGGTGCTTATCTAAACCTGGGAGCAAGCTTATCAAATATTTCTTTCTTTTTCATCTGAAATAGGTCAGTTCATGAGTACCTAAGTGGAGAACCTTTTCAAGAATACTCAGACAGCATGTATTTTGACAGATTTCTCCAATGGAAATGGCTAGAAAGGTAAGTGGCATAACAGCAGATGCAGTAAAAAAAATTTAAATTGAAAAGGTATAATTAAAAAGATAAAACAAATAGAGAAAAAAAGAAAAGAATAAAAAGAAAATTGCAAAGTGCAGACATTTGAAAAAATAAGAATATAATAAAAAGGAAAAGAAATGTATAAAGAAATAGCTTTTCCCACCATCACAATAAGTATAAACCATTTTAGAAATTCATCATCTCATAAAATACAACAAATTATCTCTTTTTACCATATCACATCTCTTAACTACCCTGTTTCCCCCAAAATAAGCCCAATCGGGCTTTTGAGTGCATGGCAATAAGGCCAAGCGCTTATTTCAGGGTTCAAAAAAATATATAAGACAGGTTCTTATTTTCGGGGAAACACTGTATAAACAAATCTTTAAAGTTTTGTTGCTCAATACCAATGAACAAAAGCCCAGTAAAAGTTACCAGAGAAAACTGGTAAAATAAATAAACATATTTATTTTAACCTTGATCAAAGAAGCCAACTTTATATTTTCTATTTTTAACTATCTTGATTTTTAGTCCTTTCAAATCATGGTCCAGAACTTGATTTCTTTTCATTTTTTCTTTGTCCTTTCTCACAAAATTCTTCAACAAATCTCTTTTGTAAATCTATTTTAGGAAATTTATCCAGATCACTTTTTTAGTTTGTTATTTGTATATCCCTTTTCATTATTATTAGGTGGCTCTTTTCTATGTCCAGTGTAGCACCTTTTTCTATATCATTCTTTTAACCTGTCAGTGTTTTAATCTTTCAGATCGTTCTCAATCTTGTAGGTAAAACTTGTTTCTCTCTCATAAGATGTTTTAAACACAGTCTATCTATAGAGGCAGACACTCTTAAAATTAACTTCTAGATTCATTGTTCATAAATATCCTTCAATATGTCCAATGTTAAAATATTTGCTTCATTCTGTATTAGTAAGTCAACTTTAAACTTTCCTCTTCTTTAATTGTAATCATTAGTTCCTTCCAGTTCCCTCTAATATCTAACCTTCAATGTGTCATCGTATTTTAAAGAAAATTCTAAACAAAAGTATAATTAATTTCAAAATCTTATTTCAAATCCATCTGGATCCTTAGTAACTTTCTAAAATCAAAGTTTTAATGACCCCTTTGCTGTTTATTCCAAAAGAAAACACAATTAAATCCTTAAACATATGTTTAGAACTTCTTTTGCAGAAGTTCAAAAGAACAGAAGAAAATTTATCCAATGCTGTAAAATATGGTGATTTCTAAATAACTAAAAAACAATTTCCTAAAATGATTAGAAAAGAAAGTATGTTAACACTTTTGAAGGCACTGATTGTTGTTTGAACAAAAAGTTGGCTATTCCAGAGCTTTAAAACTGTTCAAGGCCATTGTCTAATGGTCTCCTCACAAGGACCATCTATTTGGAGCACTTGTGGGCAATCTCAAGTCTTGTCCTTGTCTAGAGAGGAATTAAAAGAGCTGGTCTAGTCAGTGGTTTTTCCTTGTACTATAACTGCCACTTTCAGTTTAACAGAGTTATTTTCAGTTTGCCATTTCTTCCCCAGAACTCCAGAGCAGTACAGCCTTCATCTATTATGGAACATGAAAAAGAATAAGTAGAAAATATTTTTAGTACAACCTTTCCCAATTTGCTGTCTTCCAGATTAAATTTAATCCATATTCAGACAGCTCAATTGCCAGGCTGAATGAAATCAAGCAACTTGATTCAACATAATGAACAAAAGGTGACTAAGGAATTAGATAGATAGATAGATAGATAGATAGATAGATAGATAGATAGATAGATAGATAGATAGATGATGCACAGATAACAATATTTATTTCAATTAATATCAAGCACAGGATATCAGTAGCCAATTCAGTTCAAATGAATATAGGTTTATTGCATGTTAACACTCTGCAAGAATCTGAACTACTAATGGTTAAAGCAAATTGGTAGTAGATAAGGCTCAACGGAATTCAAGTTGGGCTTGTCTTAGATCTCTTGTGGGTATGAAGGAACTAGAGATTGATGATGCACTTGATTCCCTCTCTCGGGTTTAGTTTGATCATCTCCTGGAGAGGAGTTGCCCTTCCTCCTTGACATATCCTGTGGCCAGATGAGAAAAAAAATGTTTGCACTGTTTGAAAAACAGTCATTTCCACAGCTAAATGATCTTTAACAAAGAATTTGTGGATTGTGCAAAATGAAGGGTTATAAAATACTCGCCCATATTTCACTTTTAGAAAAAAAAACAGTTAATTTGTTAAAAGCTTGAACTGCTTTAAAACTGAAGCTTAATAAAATGAATTAAATCATATTGCTTTCCTTTCCCAATTTTCTTTATTATTTCAGACAACCAGTAACAAAGAACACATTTAGGCAATACAGGGTATTAGGAAAAGGTGGCTTTGGAGAGGTGAGTAAATCTTCTTTTACAAACTCTCTACTTGTAAGGGTAGCCAATTATTTTCTGCTGATAAATCTGATCTACTGAAGCATGAAATTGTATGATTTCATTCTTGCTGTATAAGAGTTCTTAAAGTTGATTCATTGGGTTTGTGAGAAAGGGATAGACATGTTTTTTTCTCCACGTTTTGTAATGAATTACAGGTAGTCCTCAACTTACAACCACAATGGAACTCAAAATTTATGTGAGAAATTTGTTAAGTGAGTTTTGCCCCATTTTTATGACTTTTCTTGCCACGCTTGTTAAGTGAATCTCTGCAGTTGTTAAATTAGTAACATAGATGTTAAGTGAACCTAGTTTCCCCGTTGACTTTGCTACTTTGCTTGTCAGAAGGTCGCAAAAGATGATCACATGACCCTGGGACACTGCACCCATCATTACTGTGAGTCAGTTGTCACATATCCAAATGTAAATCAGGTGACCATGAAGATGCCGCAAAGATCAAAAGTGTGAAAAATGGTCATAAGTCACTTTTTTCAGTGCTGTTTTAACTTTGAACGGTCACTAAGCAAACTGTTGTAAGTCGAGGACTACCTGTGCTGATATAGTTTTTTGGATTCTGGTCTTAACTATTGGAAGTGAAGATGGAGTCTCTGTACATAGTGGCTATACAGTAGATGTAGTCACATTTTACCCTCCCAACCCACCCATTGGGTGGGTTCCCCAAAGATTTTTACCAAATTGAACATAAAATATTATTAAATGCACTAATATGGATGATAATAACTGTGTTTCATTATTATTAATACTATTGCAGCTTCCCGTCTATTTTTTTGCCTTGGCCCTTCTCACTTTTAAAAATGTAGCACCCAATATTTAAATCAGGGGTGTCAAATGCAAGGCCTGGGGGCCAGATCCAGTCCATGGGGTGCTTAGATTTGGCCCACAGGGCCAACCTGGAAACAGCACGCTGTGCCTCTGCCAGCAGCCCTCCCGAGCTCTATGTTCGCTGGCAGAGGGTTTCAGGATGCTGTTTCAGCCAAAAATGAGGCTCAGGAGCCCATTTTCACTGCTCAGGCCACCACAGGTGCGCCCAACTTGTGTGAGGTCAAGCTGGCCATGGCCACCCCCACCCCCAAGGTCCGACACAACTGATATGGCCCTCAATGAAATCGAGTTTGACACTCCTGATTTAAATTGATGGCAAGCAACCTTCTGTGCAAACATCCCTGATTTACAGGGTATCCCAGCCTGAGGTTGTCATACGTATAATCTCTCTAAATTAAGAATATGGAAAACCAGACCTGTTGCATTGGAAGTCTTCCTTTCGTCCTCCTACTAAATGTCTGTTTAGTCTCCAGTCAAAAGAATTTTGTTAAAATCAAGACAAAGTAGGGAAAAGAGATTGATTTGGCTCTGTTAACTGATGATTTGTCCTGTATCTTTTTTTCCTATTGTAACTTTCCCCTTTTCAGGTCTGCGCCTGCCAAGTACGAGCAACTGGGAAAATGTATGCATGCAAAAGATTAGAGAAAAAAAGAATAAAGAAGAGGAAAGGTGAATCCATGGCCCTAAATGAAAAGCAGATTCTAGAAAAAGTCAATAGTCAGTTTGTAGTAAGTATTGCCAAATTTGTAATGGGCATCAGTTCTCATTAACAGGTCCATCAATGACGGGCGCTTATAACAAAATGTATGCAGCTGTACTACTTCCAGGCTGCATCGTGACTTAGATCAGGTTTCTGGTGCTAGCTCTGTATGAGTTCTTCAGTTATTACTTTTGCAATCGCAGTGGGTTTTTATGTATCGTTCACTGGAATTTGACAGCACTGTGTGGTTCCAAAATAATTGTTTATGGAAAAAACGGTGCTACAAACTGCTCACTCTACAATGGAATGCATACTCCTACAAGACCCTACCAGAGTCCAAAACTCTAGAATCTGCCAAGCCTCTTTTATTAGTTGTAGGTGCTGCTGCTGCTGCTGGAAGAAAGTATAGTAATAAATAAGACAATACTTAATCTTGAATCAATAAATTTCCTAACTTTTTCCTGAACAACTAAATCTGCAGTACTGTGTGTAATATCCTCTTACACATCTTATGAAAATATCCGACGATGAATGAAGACAAATATATGTGTCCGAGGATGTTGCAGGATCCAATCTGGTCGATCACCGGGACCAGATGTCTAGTCTTCTGAGCTTCTGGATTTGTGCTGGAGCCCATTCTAAGAACTTGGTTGAGGATGGCCTCCAGCACAAGTCCAAAAGCTCATAAGGCTGAACTTCCGGTCCTGGTGGGATTGGATCCTGCAATATCTGCCTGTCTTCTTGTCCTGTGGTCTTCTTTTCTTTTCTTTTTTTTTAAATAGCCAGGATTCTAACCCATTTCTTCCTCCTTTTAACTGAATGATGTCATGTCTTTTCTAACACAAAATGCTAGCTATGAGTGAATTCTGGGCATGAATAATTTCTTGAACTATAACTGTTGTTTAACAACTCTCATTCCAGGTCAATCTAGCCTATGCCTATGAAACAAAGGATGCACTCTGCCTAGTTCTAACCATAATGAATGGGGGAGACCTGAAATTCCATATTTACAATATGGGAAATCCAGGCTTTGAAGAAGAAAGAGCTTTGTTTTATGCTGCAGAGATTCTTTGTGGCTTAGAAGACCTACACAGGGAAAACACTGTGTACAGGTAAATTTTCTTTCATGCTTTCAGAAACTCACATGCATTTGCAGCTTTAGAGAAATTCTTCTTTTTTAATTAAATTTTTATTTTTTAATATAATAATTCCATCTTCAATTAAACAAGGTGTTGTCCGGGTACAGATATCTTTATAAAATAATAATCAAAATTTACAACAATATTCATTACATTAACATTGATGTTATAATATTTAAATGATAATATTAAACATAATAATCATAATATTTGCTTCTCTCTCTTAACATATCTTCTTTATTTCACTGATCTTTTTCTTTTGTTTCCCTGTTTCTAACTTCCGTTTTTGTTATCTAACAATTGATGAAATAATGAAATTCTTATTATCCTCATATAATATTTCCTGTTTCTATACATAGGTATTAATATGTTTCTTATTAGCTTTTTTTTAGTACCCTTATAACAAAAGAGCAAAAAATGCAACATAGGTACCACATCCAAATTAATTGGAATTTATGATTAGGGTTTAAGTGGCAAACCATTAAAATTCTCTCCCACTTAAAAGATTTGGCCTTGAGCCAACAGTTATTGCACAGTTTATCCCTACAAATCTAAATAAATTAATGGGTGTTTCAAAAATATTCTAGATCAATCCTGAATCAAAAATGAACAGAAAAAAATAAGGTCATGATAAAAGACCACTTTTCTTTTGCAAAAATGTTCAATTTCTCTGGACGAAGAGTTTATTTAAATTTGAGTACTGGATTACATGAATTATAATATATGGTTATGAAAATCATCTCACCAAGAAAAAAATGATAATAATCCCATGACACAGCTTTTATAAATAATGGTGGGGTAAAGATTGAATAACAATGTATGAAAATGATATTTAACTATTTATATTGCAATTTAAAATATGGGAAAAACTTTTTTTCCCTAATGGCAAGTGAGCTATGAAAGAAAAAAAGAGGAAAATCAATCCTATCTCCCAGACATTTTTTTCTGCACCATCATATCTCTAATCATGTGCATAGGTAAAATCTGCACAGGATTTTGCTAAGTCATTCTGTTTGAGGCACCTAAGGAACGTCCATATTGGGAATGGAGTGTCTTCAGTATCTGGCTGAGAAATTGGCTCAAACTCATTACCTCTGCCTTTACACTCTAAAAATTATGTTTCATTTGGAACCTGAAACAAATATATTTTGGCTTAGAAATTCAGACGAACCATTTCAGAATATTTTGCTTGTTCCAGGTTTTGGCCATAAACAAATTCCAGAGGGGTCTTATGGGGTGAGTAGAGCAAGGATGATGCACCATCCTTCTCTCCCTCCCTCTGCCCCATGGCCTGAGCACTGGCCCATTTACCAATTTTCCTATCTTCCCTTAGCCACCATCTTGAATTCAAGTGGGTTTCTGCCTCTCCGGGTCAAAAAGATGCTACAGTCCAGCTTGGGCCACGTAACACCCCTCTCTGGATTTCTTCCTGTTCCTCCTTCTAAACTAGAAGGCTTTATGGCCTTCTCTTCTTTTCTTGGACATAAGGGGAGGTAGGGAAGGAGGGGTGCTAGGAAAATTTGGGTAAAGGTGGGCTGTATTTGAATTTTTGGATGATGGTAGATCACCCAATGGTCCTCAAATTTTTACAGTGCCTTTCTTTCCCTGTCCTCTGTAGTTGTAACCCATCACGGTTGCCCTTGAATTCAAGTATTTTCCAGCCTGCCTACTTTCTTCTCTGCAAATCTTCCAGTTGCCTTTGTTTATCTGTCCCTAACTCACTGCTTGTTTCCCACTTTTCCCATCCCACAACAGTTTTGCTTGGACCAGTCACATGTGGGGCAGGTGTTATGTCTTGACACTTATTCTGGATCTATATTCAGACAAAATATGCATGGCCTTTGGTCTTGACATGAGCTACCCAAAAGTGACTGTTCCATACATGAAATGCTAATTTCAGATATTGTCAAATGACAAGAAATTTTTCCTGCTTCTTTATTTATGTAATGCAGGAGGGGTTGTTATTCAGACCTTGCAAAATGCTAACACCATAGGGACTGTAATGTAAACAACCTTAACAGTTTCTGATAAAATCTGCACTTTTTCAAAATTCTCTCTATGCTTTATTCTTCATAGTTCTTTCTATCTCCATGTGATTTCCAATGCCTGAATATTGAGCCCAAGTGCTAAATACCATTTTTATTAGGAACCTATCTATCAATGATGCTTTTAAAGATAAATAAAAGAAAGAGCCAAAGATCTGAAGCATCCAAAGTTCTAATAACCCTGCTTGAAATTAAGGGGTAGATTATTTTGCCTTTTGATAAGAATAACTGACTATGAGAGTAATTATTCATTTACAAGAGAAAGTTTATGGCATTCATTAGCTTACCCAAATGCGAGAAATGCTAAAAACCACTGTGCTATGTTGTTGTTTTTAAATGGTAATATTTTTGGCAATGTATATCTGAACTGACAAGAGTACTCCTAAGGTGATTTTACCACCTCACTTTTACCCAGGAAACAATTTACATAAATAAAATAATGCAAGTGAGTGTGTTAAATAAGATAGAACACCTTCACAAATTATATCCCTAATATATGAAAATTATGTTATTGTTCTAAGGTTATGACACAGAATTGTTTAGAATACAATTCAAGTTATCCATCAGACCAATTAGCGATAGGAAGGGTCCTGAAACTCTCCTTTTCAATATTTTAGATTGTTCTCAGAAATGATTTAAGATTTGTCATTACTAGGAAGTAAACTTAATTATTTTTACTCTATTAATCACTGGGTAACTTTTATTTGTTCAAAATTTGTACTATTTGTTATTATAAGCAAAGGCACATGAACTAAGAACATTTTGGTTCTCTTCTTTTTGTTAGTTTAAATTCCTATTGACCTCACAAGATAAACTTCACAAGATAAACTAGTGCTAACAAGCCTCCTTTTTAAACAAATAATACTGAGAAAATATGTGAAGAGAATGAGGATGTAAAATGGATGGCTTTATTTTAAATACCACCAAAGGCTTATTCTTGGTGTTTAACCAAAAGGCACATGTTGGATTAATGTGGTAAAAGGGTATTTTCCATGTACTTTTTCATCCTAATTTTAAACACTTCCTTGAAAAGCTAAAGGGCTTAATCCATTGCTTTCTCCCACATTGGCTGTAGATATTTAATATTGGAGTGGTCATTTCAGGCATTGGATTCTGAAGAAAGGAAGAAATATTTTCAACTCCACAAAATGTAATAGCTGTGCTTTTTGAATATCTGTCTATTCACAAGATCTGTTAAAGCAGATCTACTGCATATATCCATATCAGTTTAGGATTTTGCAGGAGGCATACCATATCTGTGCAGCAGGGGTGAAATCCAGGAGGTTCTAAAAGGTTCTGGAGAACCAGTAGCGGAAATTTTGAGTAGTTCAGAGAACCAGCAAAAAGCACCTCTGGCTAGCCCCAGAGTGGGAAGGGAATGGGGATTTTGCAGTATCCTTCCCCTGGAGTGGAGTGGGAATGGAGATTTTGCAATATCCTTCCCCTGCCACGCCCACCAAGCCACGCCCACAAAACTTGTAGGGAAAAAGGTTGGATTTCATCCCTGGCTGTAAAGCACTGTGAAGTGGTACATAAGTGCTATTCCTATTGCTTTGCTCTTCCTTTTCCCTTTCTATCCTTCCTTCCTTCCTTCCTCCTCTGCCCACTGCCAACAGTTCGATCCTGACTGGCTCAAGGTTGACTCAGCCTTCCATCTTTCCTTCTGAGGTGGGTAAAATGAAGATCCAGATTGTTGGGGGCAAGAGGCTGACTCTGTAAAACCGCTTAGAAAGGGCTAGAAAGCACTGTGAAGCAGTATATAAGTGCTACTGCTATTGCTACTCTGTGCCATACACTAGTTAAATAAATTAAATATGTTGAAAGTCGCTGGTAGTTTAGCACGCGTGGAGATAATTCTCTGTTTGAAAACAGCCCAGCCCAAGATTTGCATCAGAGAAAACAGTAGAAATCTTGTCATCATCAACAGGCCAAACAAGACAATCTCCATCAGCTTCTGCCTCTGATGACATGGGTTGTTGTTTTTTTTAATCTCTAGATCAATGACACTGATTTCCCCCCCTTCATTTGCATCCTTGTGCACATTTGATAAAGCAGCACAGTGGCTTAAAACCAGAAAGATTTACTTGAAACTTACAGTAATGGGAATACATATATAATTATACACGTATTAACCGCAGCTAGAATTGTATTTCCACAAAACTGGGAAAGCAGAGAGATCCCTACTGATGAGAAGGTGATTAGGAAAATATTAGAATGTGCAGAAATGAATAGATTAACACTTGCTATAAAGGAGAAAGAACAAACTGAATTATTATATGGCATGGGAGTTATTTTATGGATGGTTGGAAAATAAAAATGGAAGTTAGAAATAAATGGAGATCAGTGAAATATAGAAAACATGTTAAGATAGAGAAGCAAACAGTATGATTTATTTATTTATTTATTTATTTATTTTATTTATTTATTTATCGCATTTATATGCCGCCCTATCTCCCGAAGGACTCGGGGCG
>JANHFM010010048.1:65244-76390 GCA_032468115.1 Grayia smithii
CTCACAATTCTAAAAACAAACAACAATAAAAAACCTAAAAATCTTAAAAATAAATGCAATTGAAGAATTTAAAACAACGAAAATTTAAAATTAAGATAAATTAAAACATACCCATCCCATGAGCCGATTTTATCAAAGAGCCAAGTCTTCAGGTCGCGACGGAAGGAGCGGAGGTCAGGGGTGGTCCGGAGGTCAGTGGGCAGTTCGTTCCAGAGGGCCAGTGTGCCCACAGAGAATGCCCTCGCTCTGGGCACCACCCGCTGACATTGTCTGACGGATGGTACCCTGAGGAGCTTTTGGTGGTGATTTTTGGCACATCAAAATAGAAGGGAGCACCATCTTGTCTTCTGTCTCAAGCAGCAACCTTGATTAGCCCTGTATTTTTGTTCAGATAGATATTTTCCATGAATACAGGAAGAACAAGTAAGGATGACCTTTCCATGACATCAAGAGATGCTTACGGTTAATAGATGTTGGTCAGGAATGCATGAATAATTTATAATCATGTGCTTGGAAAGCTCTGTGGACTTATCTGCAAAAATGTGTGCATGTTGGGTTTTCTCATAGTTGGGTGACTTTGTGTTAGCTGGGGTGATTAATTGCTTTTCTTTAAAGTGGCCTGCTGAATGGGATGTTTCTTGAGTTTTTGCCTCCTTCTATACTTTCCATTCTTAATTACATCCTCTAGCTGAGCATCCAAAGGAAAAATATGCAGGGGATAAGACAGCATAGAAGTGTTAATTTACACAATGCAAATTTAGAAGTGCAATAGATAAAAGAAGGATCTCTTATAGATCAAATACAAGCAGTTGGGAGAGTCATAACATCCAAATGCTTTGTGTGATATGCATGGGTGGATACATATACACAAATATACACATCCGCATCAACACCCACACCACTTTGCACCCAGAAGACGCTGTTGACAGTTGCACATCAGATTTCGTGTACAGGTGCTTTATGCTGCTTCAAAACATATGCAGACTTGAATCATTTTGCAAGTGGTGAAAAATAAATATTCCATTTTTGGTTTTGGGTATCAGGTTAACACTCCTAGGTGGAATGACACTCAGCCTACACAGAGTCATTGTTTTGGGGAAAATGAACATTATTAGAAAAAAACCCAAGTTCCTCTATTGTAAATGAAAAGTAGGCAACAATATACCCAGCATACTTCAGTAATCAGTACGTACTTTGCATATATATTTTTTTCTGCTGCAACATCAGTGCTGTTTTTCTTCATTTTGTTTAACTTTGCCAGAATGAATTCTGAAGGCTGAAGTCTTTGCATGTTATGGAGCAAATAAAATTCTTAGAGCACTTGGTGCTCAGATGGCCTTTAGGGAAATGCTCAAAATTTCTTATTGAAATATGTCTACATCTTTTAAAATATACACTGAAAAAGAACTGGACAGTGACTGGAATTACATTAGAAAAGAAAAAAAAGCCAGTTAGAATCAACCAAAATCTTATTTGGATTTTTAAAATTAGTTTATTCTTAATCAAATTTACATAGCATCTATCTCACAAAACATGATTCTGTGTAGCATAAAACAGAATGTGGTCAATATAACTATTTGTAAATAATATTTACATGTTCTCATAATATTTACTTAATTAAACTTTTGGATCCAGTGTTGTGTATAAGCTTTGACAGACTTGAAAAGAGAATAATTGTGATTGTCTATCAAATGGAGCTGAATTACGACACAACTGGATGGTACCAATTTGCAAGAATCGTTTAGTTAAATGACTATATCAAATACAAGGTATCATTGTAGGATACATGTTTATGTGCATATAACATAATTTCATTGAGCTTTTGTGGAGATTTAATAAATAAGTACACACATATCTGTTAGCATATATAAATTCAGATTGATACTTAATTGGTCAAAAAATTCAAAGGAGATACCAAACTTTGAAAGTCAAAGGTAGCTCCTATTTCTGAAATGTGTTGGATTATTCCCAATTATTGACTTTTTCATCTCCATCCTTCTTCATGCAATGGAGGTGATGGAAAAGTGCTGGATAGTGAGCAATTAATGAGCATATCCTGCTTCTCCCTCTTGGCAGTGCTTAAATTGGACATTTATCAGGTACCAACAAAAAAAAATTGCAAGTTTTTTTCTTTTCTTTTTTGCAATGAAGCTCTGAAGCTTTTGTAAATATATGGCTTTGAATAATCTTGTTATTACCTAGGCACTTGATTGTTGAGTCTGTGGGTGATTTCTTATTATGCCACTGTTATTATCTCTTAAAATAATCTCTTTTCACATCAATGGATTACAATGAAAGGGACGAATAATTACCTAACAATACATATATGGGATAAATTTAAAATGAGTTCAGTTCTGTAGAACTGCTAGAAAATAGTCATGAGAACTATATCAAGTAATGAGATGGTCTGTCAGCTGAGACAGCTGTAGTTCAGTAATTGTTATTATCTAATCAAAGCAAAAAAAATTCCTTCCTATTTATGGTAACAAATGTTAATGGTAAAGGCTTTATGGTGATTATTGAGCAATAGGTGTGCTCTATTTCTCTTATGCTGTACTGAAGTTTGGGCAACCTAATAATAAGCGCACATATGAATAGCATCAGATCATCAGATCATTAACAATACAGCTTTTGCCTAATTTCCCCCCCAAAGTTTGAATCTAAACAAATTTGTCAATATAGGGTTAAAACACCCCAGTATAGTCAGATATAAATTGTTTTTCGTAAGAATTTTCTTAGAAGTCTCTGGTAAATTAATATCATAGTTCTCCACACTAGGTATTGATTTGATAAATTATAATGGAAACAACATCTGAGTATTTCTTTACTTATCTTTTCTACTCTTCTGCTAGTTCAGTGTAATGAACACGATTTCCATCCCATGTTCAGATTATTCTTGCAATGACGCTATGAACTAGATCCATGATGCGAACCTATGGCAAGCATGCCAGAGGTAGCACGCAGTGCCCTCTCTGTGGGCACATGAGCCAGTTCAGTTCCACTGTGTATGTGGGGGCGTCTCCTGCCAGCCAGCTGGTCTTTGGGTATCTGCCGCGCATGCACGGGGGATGGGGTGCATGTGGGGGGGCAGGGGGCATGCAAGTGGGCCGCACGCACATTGCAATTTGGGTGTTTGGCACATGCACATACATTTGCACATGCACACACACGCTTTGGGCACTTGATCCAGAAAAAGTTAGCCATCACTGAACTGGATGAATTTGAATTTGAAAGAGTGACTGGCTTAAAGTCAGTCAGCAAGGTTTGTGTCTTCCTGATCTTAGTCCAAAGATTTAATCACCGCACATATTAAGCGAGACAAGTGCTATTTACTTTCAGAATGCCAACTACTCAGCCAGCAGGCTGTCTTTCAGGATACATGAAGCTGTAAGCCCTTAACAGGGACCAAATGACACTTCATTTCTTCCCATTCTTCCCACTGCCCAGTTTTCTATTTCTATTTGCTTTTGAAGTTGACACTCAATGTAGCATGGCTTCTAGAGCCTGCTAAGCATCCCTTTTTTATTTTTAGATTTTTCTTTGAACACCTCTATACACACAATATTGGTGTCCTTGGATATGCTTCATGTCTGTGAGATATGGCCACAGTTGGCAGCTGGGCTGATTTATTCCCATTCAGCATCAGTTTAACACAATATACACTGAAATCCATTAGCCGGTGTACGTGCTGGAGCTTTGCAGAACAGGAGGGCAGGCTGGTTTCTCATAGATGGGAAATCTTACTTCATCTTGCTTCATGCTTCTGACCTCTCCCCTCTACCTACAGAGGTTAAGGCACCATAACTTCATGGCTATAATTTTTCCTGTTTTAATCAATTGAACAGTGACTGTGAGCATTCATATCTTCAGATGTCAAATAAAACAGACTATGGGCCAACTGTGGGAAATTGGTTAGATGCTGTTTCTTATTGTTCAGCTGAACAGCATCTAACCAACACCTCCTGCGATATTCTTTGCATTTTGAAGTTGATAGTGATGAGGACAAGTGCTGGTCGGCCTAAAGTTTTTTCTGATGATTTGGAGAGCAAAAACTCTGGTGGTAAACAAATCCCTTCCCTCCCTCCCTCCCTCCCTTCCATTCTGTTCCCTTCCCTTCCCCTTTGGTAAATAATTCTCTCTTGCTGACACTCAGCTATACAAGTTCATAGTAGAAATATTGACTAACTCTACAACAAACATTCTGAGGTATTTATTGTCTCTGTAATTCTGGATATCTGCAGTGCTTTTTGTCAGCAGCTTCTGAGCAAAGAAGGCAGTTGCGAAGCTAGTTGTAGAAAAGGTTTTAGAGTAAGCAAGTGTTTGATATTCTCCTTTTATATGAAAATCTCAATGCCAATTTTTCCATAATCTTGCTCATGTCATGTAAGAACCACATCCGTTTTGTGTTCCTTAGCTGCTGCTGATAGAGGAAAGAATACCTGGGAAGGGTAGAGGAACTGTGAACAAGAGAAGATCTGCAATTAAAAAGTTTTGATCATTCCAACAATTGGAGGTGATAAAATATGTAAAAAGCCTCAGTATCTTTTTTTCCCCATCATAGCAACATAAGAGCAATTTTATTAAAGGTAGAAGAAAGAGTAAAATTGCTTTGCATGACATAGTTCATTGAGCTGGTTTATAATGCTTGGATTCCTTTTGCTGTCTGAAGAAACTTTTCCATTCACATTCACTTCCTTTGTCTTTATTCATCTCCAGGAACCAGCTCTTTTAAAGCCTCTTCAGCAACCCAACTGAGGAATTTCTTCTGTACTAAACAGTTTTAACCACAATGGAGTCTGCAGAAGGCTTTGTCTTTATCTTGCTGGACTGTCTTTTATTTCTCCTTTCTTCATGTGGATAATATTCCTTGGCTGGAAAAAAGAGAAGAAGAAGAAAAAAAACCACTAATGTCTATAGAAACATTGTTCTTACATGGTTAAAAGATTGTGATACTCTAGATGAATTCTGGATATCCTGCAATGAAGCATGATGTGGATTCCAGTAAGAAAGTATTTTAAAAGGTTCATTGGTATAATGAATTCTGTTCCTACAGGCAAGATATTTTGAGAGGAGCTGCAGTGACAGTAATGGAAAGAGCCGCTGGCTCTCCTTTAGGAAGAAGATTCAGAATTTGAAATGATTAGCTGGATCAATATTCTCCATTAAATGCATACCTGCATTCATGATTCAACCTATGATTCAAATAGTTGCCACTAAATGCATAAAACAAACCAGTTAAGTTATCACACCTGAGTTATCATGTTTTCTGATTTATTGTACCATTCACTTCAATGGACTAATAACAAAAAAGTTTGGAGAATTACAGTAACATGTACAAAGGAAATGTGGAGCATCAAATTAACACCATACTATTTTTCTTAGTTATTGATGGATTTGATTTACTTTATATCACAACTTTCTTCCATGAGCTTAAAATATACCTTCAATTTTTCTTCACAACAATCCTATGAGGCTGCTTATAGGCCTGATGTAACACTTTTCCCATCCACTTTCTTGGAAAGCAGGTTTAACAGAACCCTTTAGAAAGAGTGCACTAACTCTTGCAGCTTTAAAGCTGTTTTAGACTTTTGCATCACTGCATGTCAGGGAACATATGCACCTGTCATTTAGAGATGCTTGCATAGTGGTTGCATTTATTTCTGCAAATGTTAATGTTCTGTCTAGAGGGCGCTCAAACAACAAAGCACCAACAGGAAGTCACATCAACCAATCGGCATGCAGGATGCACATCAGAAGTGGGTTTCAGCAGGTTCTGACCAGTTCTGGACAGCCGGTAGTGGAGGTTTTGAGTACTTCGGAGTACCGGTAAATGCCACCTCTGACTGGCCCCACCCCCATCTATTCTCCGCCTCCCTAGTTCCAGCTGATCAGGAGGAAATGGGGATTTTGCAGTAACCTTCGCCTGGATTGGGGAGGGAATGGAGATTTTACAGTATCCTTCCCCTGCCACGCTCACCAAGCCACACCCAGAGAACCAGTGTAAACATTTTTGAAACCCATCACTGATGCACATCTCTGTACAATGCGTAGTTGAGATTTCGGAGGTCTGTATGTCAACCCATCTGCCACTATCTGCAATCTACACTTACCCATCCCTTCATAGAGATATGCATTGGTGCCTATATGCACTTATTGTCAGCCTTGGAAGCATTATTAGTTAGGTTCCAAACTGCCAATTCTGCACTGTGAGAAAAGGAGGGAGGGAGGAGGTGATAGTTATAATAAGGTTACGTAATGAGCGGAAGGTCTCGTTGCCTTGACATGTGAAGGAGGAGGGTGCAACGATGGAAGAGACACGATTGGGGCTTGTGACCGGTGGAAGAGGGAGGAGAGAGTGAGATGGCGGGGAGAAATCCTGAATGCTTTCAGTTTGGGATTTCCTGGGATGTGCCAGTTGCCTGTTTGAATAAAACGGACTTTGAACCATGATTGGTGAGGAGTTTTCATTCAACAAAGGCTTATTGGAACCCTGACAATTTCCTTAGGAATCATCCATTTAAACTCATCCCATATCATACTACCAGACTGTGTTGTCAGATCTGTGAGATAGACCAGCAGGAAACATAGATAAGCTATTTATTATAAGGTTTCATTAAGAGAATTTTGCAAATCTGAAAATACATCCCCCTACTTTCCCCTTTACAACACAGCACAATAAACTATGGAGGCTCCCTTCCGAACTGTTTTTCCTGCTTTTATTCTTGTTGCAAATTAAGTTGCCTTTTATCTGATCATTCTCTTAGTTGCATTTCTTTTACCTCTCTTCTCATGATCATTCCCACATACCATACCATTATAGCAACCCGGAAACCTCCGTCTGTGTTCTACAGTCATAGTTCAAGTCGGAATGGATTTGAATGATTTCATTCAACAGATAATCTGGCTAGTCCTTACAGCGGTCCTGGGATTAGATCATCCTGAGCAGAGCTGCAGATGTAATAAGTATGAAGAACTATTGACATGTTGCTTTCCTTAGTCTTCCTCAGATGGTGTTCTGAGCATCTATCCTGGTATTTCATCTCCCAGTAAACCAGGGAGTACCCCAGGGGTAAAATGCACTTACCTTCACTACTGAATTGTAAATGTGAGCATGCGTACCTCCTCCATGCATGCACAGAGCCTTCTGCACATGCGCAGAGGATCAAAAATGGGATGTGATGATGTCCAGGCAGGTGGGCGGAGTCTCCCCTACCAGATTGTGTGAGCCAGATAGATCTGGCTGAATTTCATCACTGGAGTACTCCAAGTTGGTGCACATGCAGAATCTGCATGGGGTGATACAGTCCTTGTCCTTGATTCCATTCCAGGCAGTGCCTAGAAACTTGGCCAAGTCACCTACCAGATCCTCAGGAAAAATTCCAAGCTCTTTTTTGGAAGCCCCTTGGGTCACTTGGGAGCAGGCTAATCAAACAGGCCCACTCTCCTGGAGGGGCAACACCAGTGAATCAAAAGGCAATCAGAAAATGATCTGCCCATAACAACGGATTGTTCTCAATATTTCTCCACTGCTAGATGACTTCTCAACTGCCCTCAGACTAAAACCATATCCAAGGTGCAGCCACTGGTATGCATTGGGCCATCAGTTACTTGAAAGAAGGTCATGGTTGCCATGGATGCCACAATCTCTTTGCGTGCCCTGGACTCAACAATACCAGACAGACTGAAATCTTGAAGCACCAGCCTCCTTGGGACTCTATTGCCAATCCAAACTAGGGGCTTAGTCAGTGGTGAGATTCAACCAGTATAACAATCAGTTTGCTGAGCGCGCACACGCACATTCCATGCATGCACGCATGGTGCATTTGAATTAAGCTCTAAAATTTACCTTCCACTGCAGCCCCAGTGAGTAAAACAGCTGAGGCTCGGCAGTCAGCTCTCCCAAGCCGATCAGCTGGGCTTCAAACAAAGGAAATAAAGGTAGGTAAAGCGCAGAGGCCGGTGGGCGGGCCCAGCTGATCGTTGGAGCTACCGGTTTGCCTGAACCGGTTAGAACTGGTAGAATCTCAGCCCTGATCTTAGTAAAATTGAAGGGAAGTTAAACATGGAATGAAAATGCAGCGCAATTATGTTATTGATAGCGAACATTTACCAAACAGTTTTTTCACAGATTGTTTGAATGAATGAATGACCCAATGAAACATACATAGTAAGACAGAATTCTCTGTATCTTCTTATGATGTAGGAAATTATCGAGCCTTTTGATTAATTGCAGTGTATGGCTGCCCACTCACTGTTAGTGACTCTGGACAGTTTACAAAAAGAAAAACCCACTACAAACAATAAACAATAATCCCCCCCCCCCGCCATCCCTCTGCTGGTGAATAGACTCTCTTTTTTTTGCTGCCATAATTGTTTTATTGTTTGATAATCTGTAAATGAATTTCTGAATTGAATTGCCAATTTACAGTATTCTAGTATTGAAGTAAAAAATAAAACTAAAATTCAACTGCAGTAAGTCATAATATCTAATCATTATTTACAAATACAACTGTATTGCAGTCAGAGTTATTAGGTTTCTGCAGCAACCATTATATGTGTCTGTGTGTGTATACATTGGACCAAAAAGTATTTATATAATTTATATTGCACATGGTAAATAAGGATGTCATCATATATTTCTAATAAGTTAATAAATTTAATGTATCAAAAATAGGGTTGAGAAATACTTCTTCAATACATTGGTAAATACACTTGGGAAATTGTGCAATTTATGAACTATGAGCTCCCTCTCCTGGTAAAAGTTAATATTCTTTCTGTAAGCCTGTGTGTAATATGGAAAGAACTTTCAAAATTAATAAAATGGATTTGAATTAAAGGCCATGTTAATTATCTTGACATTGGTTCCCTAATTATTCAAACTTTCTAGCAGTGAATAACTTTATATTTTCTATGTGTAACAATTCATTAATAGCCCGTAGACATGTGAGCAAAACCTTAAGACGAACTATTTCAAAGATTCTTGAAAATTGAGTTGACTTTATGAAATAATGCTTTCCAGCATTTGGATTTTAAAAATGAATGTTGGAATACCCTTGATCTTATTTTTAGCACAGGCTGGCAACAGTCCTATGTACTACAAAGTTGCATTTGTTAAAGCGTGGCATCTCTCCAAATTGCATTTGGTTATTAATTTGAATTTCCTTCCCTAAACAAGCATCAATGCTGTCTAAAGCAGGTAAAAATATTAATAGCAGTTTGTAGAGCAGGATGAGGTAGTTGGTCTTCTGAGTGCTCTCTATTATAAGATTTCCAGGGCTCAGGGGGTTTTTTTCTCTAGTCTTCTTTAACATGCATGAGAAGACCCCAATCTGACCACTCTGCTAATGCAGAGTTAAGTACCATTCAGAAGACACCTACCTAGGTATTTGCAACTTGGGTCAAATGATATAATGGTGGCCTCACTTGGAATAAGGTAACCTGAGGAGTATTCTGAGGCCTTCCCACTCTACAGAACCAGAGGTCGCTTATAAAGTGTGCCTGGCTATAATTTAATACAATGAGAAGGAATACAGGAGTGGGCATTATTTGTGGGGTTCCCCTCTTTAGGATTGTTCAGTACTGTATATTGGATGAGCACTTTCAATATCTTTTTAAGTATTCTAAAATTGATGTTTTATTCCTTTTTGTAAATAAGATACGATATGCATTCATGTTAGAGGAAAGCCATCTGTCAAGAATTTAGTAAGATGATAGAAAAGGGGGAAAATAGAGTGGGTAATTTAAATTAATAATTTAAGTTAATCACATGAATATGTAAAAATCCCAGACCATTCAAACAATCAGTGAGAGAACCAATCAGCTGTTCAGAATTTTAAATATAGGTTCAAATGAACAATCAATTAAACGACCAACTGACCACCCTGGCACAAGAGCTAAAGAGGAATAGGACAAGAAAATCCTGCTGATAATGTTACCTAGTCTGGTAACGGAATGTTCAGAAACTAAATTGAAACAAGTTTGGACAGCTTAAAGAATTTTCTATTATTTCAAAGGTAATTTTAGTTTCTGCTATTAATAGAAGTAGCTGTAATGTTCCTTTGTTTGATGAAAAAGAAAGTTTGGATTTTTAAAAGTTCATTTTAATCTGGTGGTGATAGTGGTGGTAAGGGAACCTGAACATTTAAATGCTCTCAGTTGTAATATTTTCACTGAGGTAAAATTTGTGGTATTTATTTTATTTAATCCATTTATATATTCATCCAACTTACAAGGTAGTTTTGTTGTTAGTTGCGAAGTCGTGTCTGACCCATTACGAACCCATGGACAACATTCCTCCAGGCCTTCCTGTCCTCTACCATCCCCTGGAGTCCATTTAAGCTCACGCCGACTGCTTCAGTGACTCCATCCAGCCACCTTGTTCTCTGCCCTTCTTCCCCTCCATCATTCCCAGCATTTGGCTCTTCTCCAGTGAGTCCTTCCTTCTCATTAGGTGGCTGAAATATTTGAGTTTCCTCTTCAGAATCTTGGCCTTCTAAAGAGCAGTCAGGGTTGAACTCCTCTAGGACTGACTGGTTTGATTGCCTTGCAGTCCAAGGGATTCACAGGAGTCTTCTCCAGCGCCAGAGTTCAAAGGCCTCAATTCTTTGGTGCTCAGCCTTTCGTATGGTCCAACTTTCATTGGAGAAATTACAGGTGTCCAAAAGTAAAATAATGAATGGCTGATGCATTTCACAGAATCAAGACAGACTTTGGAAACCAATTTGCTTTTTCAACTCCATCTCTCCCTCATGACTTGTTTGTTGTTGTCAGTGTTGTGGTTGTGATTTTAGACTGTGATGGAATTTTGATTTTTTTTCCCCCTGCCAATTCAATTCCAACACTGGTTTTGGGGCCTGTTAGGGTACCCTCACATAGACTATGCCAGGGGTAGGCAATTATGGCTCTTTTACGACTTGTGGACTTCAATTCCCGGAATTCCCCTGCCAGCATGGTTGGCTCAAGAATTCTGGGAGTTGAGGTCCACAGGTCTTGAAAGAGCCATAATTGCCCACCTCTGGCCTGTGCTGTATATATTAATATCATACTGTATATACAATCATATATTAAAGATTTATTTATTTATTTATTTATTTATTTATTTATTTATTTATTTATCATATTTATATGCCGCCCATCTCCCGAAGGA
>JANHFM010010049.1:0-11785 GCA_032468115.1 Grayia smithii
GAAGGAAGGAAGGAAGGAAGGAAGGAAGGAAGGGTACAAACATCCTATTTTCTGCCTACCTGTAGATTATTTCAGTAAAATTGAGAGCTAGGAAGCAGAGAAGAAAGTAAAGCCTTTCTTTAAAAAAAAACCTGTATTTTGAAAAAAAAATCAGAACACAATATTGGCATAATATTAACAAAATAGCAGAGACAGGAAAGAAGGGAGAAATAGCTTCACTACAGTGAACAAAGCTTCAACATCAAAATGTTCTAACAATGAAATGTTATACATGTGAAATGATGCAGAAGAGATCCTAACAGCTATCTCTGTCTCTGATAGCGTAGCTTCCCTTTTCCTTCAATATATGTAATTGCCTTTTTTCCCCCTCCAGAAAACATGAGAAGTGCCCATCTCCAGATTAGCAGCTGATTGGTTGCTAGTAGGACTAGAAGGCATTGTAGACAATTCCAATTCGATTGTGCTAGAACATTTGCACAATTATTGCTAATCAACCAATTAGAGGTTATACAACCAGTAATAACTAGACTGAGATAATGAAAACACTTGTCAAAATGAACCTGGCATAATTAACTTCCTGTTGGTTGATTGTTTACATGCATTCCTGAAAGCCTGAAGACAAGGATTAATCATGGTTTTTTTGGAGGTATTTATTTAATGTTAACAACACACAGCATATAGTTGTGGATATGGAGGTAAAGTGGCTTTTGGAAAGCAGGCTGGCAATCAAAGTGAAAAAGAAACAGTGAGGGAACAGGAGAGGTCAGAGTTTGATTAATGAGCATTGTGACAGCCATGGTTATTGTGTCTGGGAATGAATTCTATGTGAAGCTGTGATGCCCCAGGAAACAAATGAGATTCCAGATGAGTTTAAAGAAGAAAAGTGTTGAGCTGATGGACACACTGATGAAAATGATGTAATATAACTTACGGTGATGGAAACTGTGTTGCAGTAAGCCAACCCAACATAATCCTCTCCTAATCTCTAACCCTGGCTGATAGAAATTCTTCTAAATTGATGTTGCAAGTATCTTCCAAGCTTGAGAGTATCTGTGTGCAACCGTAGACAGTTTTTTAAAAAATCTTACCAAATTTCTAGATAAGACAGTTGATTTCTCTGCATTTTTTCAAGGGAAAAGAGAAATTGCATACAAGTTCAAAGGCAAAATGTTGTTGAAGTCAGTTTGAACAGCTATTGATAAAGCTGTATATGAAGACCTCTTTCTTGAAGTGTTCCCTTGAAATTTTAATGTAGATCAGGGAGAATAGGAGAATACAGACTCCTGGAGAAAAATTCATATAATGAGCAGATCATTCACACTTATTTCTTTTTTTTTTTCTCCTTCCATTCAATCGCATCTGGTTCTCCATGACTTTCTGGACTAGACCAGTAGTGGTACTCACTTACATGTGCTACCAGTTCGCAAATGTGAGTGCATGCGCTACCTCTGCACATGCACAGAGCCTTCTGCGCATGTGCAGAACATCCGTGATGATGTCCGGGCGGGTGGGCAGAGCCTCCTGCCACCGCCACTACTGGTTTACCCGAACCAGGTAGAACTGGTAGAATCGCATCACTGGACCTGTCCCTGCAGGTTTTGTCCCTGCAAAAACAGCAATGGTTAACCTTTCTAGTCATCCTCTTCTCTTTCCTTCTACCTCCCCAATATTATAGGCCTATGAGAGAGTTGGGTCCTTGTATAATATGTTCAAATATCATCATTTGAATCTGGGCATTTTTGCCTTGAATGAGAATGCTGAGTTGATTTGTTCATATATGCATTTCTTTTCTCTTTTTTTGGCTGACTGTGGTATTCTCAAGAACCTTCTCCACACTGAAGTGTGTTGGTGGAGACATAGAAATCCTCAGTAATGCACATTAAATAGCAATCCCAATGAAGAGATCAAGGAAACAGAAGATGCGCAGCACCTACAGCTGATGGGTTTGGAAATGTTCAATGAACTAGTTTACAGCTGGTGATTAAGCATTGTTTGCCTTTATTCTCATCTCAACACTAAAATATAGATACACTTACAAAGACAATCCAGATGTGCAAAGAACAGAAAACAAGCTTACTCTGAGAGCCATTTCATGATTTTAAAAGAGTGGGAGGCTGTTCCAAAAATTCCTGATTATGTATCTCTGTAATACTGTTTAAACATTATCTAAACTAGCATCTGTACTTGAAAAGAAGCAATTAACATGGGTCTAGGATAAGGACATGAAGAGAATGTTAATAACAAAATAAGCAGCACAGAATGACTCTAAAAATGCAGAGACCCCTGAAAGTTCACCTTAAACAAAAACATCCCCCAAAAGCAATTTCTTATATTTTATATTCTTATATTTTACTAGACTTCTAGAAAAGAGAGAGGCATGCTGTAAATATTTTTCAGAGCAAACAGTATTTTCTGTTCTCTTAAACTATTTTTGAAAAAAAAATGGAATTAACTTCCTCCAGGCTGATAGAAAAACTTGACATCTGCAAAGCCTGATAAACTTTCATGAAATTAAACATATTCTTGACCTTTGCCTGGAATTGTTCATTTCTCTTTTATATTATGTGAAAGTTTGTTTTGTAATACTGAGAACTGAAAAAACTCTAAAAAAATTTAATTTATATCATATATGATATTTAATTTATATCAATCAAGCAATTGGCTTATAGTTTCTCAACAATTTGTTTAATTGTTGGTCAACTATTCTTGAGGAAGCAGTCAGGAGGATGTATAAACATTTGCATCACTTTTCATATTGTTGCATAAAACTTGTGTGGCAATGTTTGGATCATAACCATCTTATCATAAACATAGAATATGGCAAAAGAGTTTCAAGCTTCTGTGAAGCACTAGCAATGAATGGTATCAAGAGCAGTGTTTATTCCATTGCCAAAAAAATGTTAGGGGTTGCTAAGGATTGCTCCAGTTATATTCAATTGTCCTCATTCTTCAAGCTAGGAAAGACTCCTCTTCAGATCATACAATGTGTAACACTGCCTCCTTCCATTGAAATGGACAGACAGCCAGTTTGGTCCAGTGGGTGACTTTTGGCCAGTCACTTTCTCTCTCAGCCCAACCCACTTCCCAGGGGGGGGGTTGTGGGGAAAATAGAAGGGGGAAGGTGTTTTATGTTCTCTACGTTGAATTACTTGTAGAAATAATAAATGTGGGATACAAATAAAATAAAAGAAACGAATACATTATAGGATGTTCAAGCTGGCTTCAGAAAGGATTGTGGTACTCATGACCACATTGTAAATCCACACTGATTTATGGAAAAATCTCAAAAACATCTACAAGAAAACCTTTGATTGCATCAATCATGACAAGCTGTGGAGAGTCCTGGAAGACCTGGGGGTGCCAACACATGTGGCCAAGTTAATGGAATTACTATATACAAATCAGGAAACCACTGTAAGGATTCCAAATAGAGACACTGATTGGTTCAAGGTAGGGGAAGGAATGTGGCAAGATTGCATTCTTTCACCTTTATTCAACTTGTATTCAGAAGTCATCATGAGGAAGCTGGAATTTGAGGGATCAAAAATTGGAGTACCACAGCCATGCATCTCTCAGACCTAGTAATAGCCAACAAGGGGATTTAACAAGTTGTATTCCAGCTCCATTTCTAATTATTTACTAATTATTATTCTAATTATTATTATTAAGGTTACAATAGCTAGTAACCTTAACAATGGAGATTTCCAACCCTCCCCACAAATTAGATAGTAGATCTGTATCTACACTCCTTTATGCTGACAATACAATTCCATTATCACAAACGCCAATAAAAATTAGAAAGGTTATGGAAGCCTTCGCCCAGTTCTACGAGAAACATTCATTACAGATCAATTATGAAAAAAAAAAACAAAGGTATTTTGCAAGTGGTTTAAAAATTGTCTTGGACTTATGAAGGACATAAATAAAAATAGAACAGATCCCCAGTTACAAATTCTTGAGATCTGTGCTGCACCACTGTGGAAAATGTCACACACACACTGGTTAGGTTGCTTCAAATGCCCAGAGGAGTTCAGCAGTTCTTTCTTTCTTCTTCTCCAGAGGTGCCCAATATATGCCATCTGTCCTCAACCTTCCTAAAGCCAAGACATTATCCCAGCTGTTATATGGAGCCCAATTAAACCCAGAAATCAATTAGCGGAATTTGGAAAGGATATAATCAGAATCCTTAAGAAAGTCATTCCAGCATCCAAAATGTGTGCCTAATGCTGCCTTGTGGCTGGAAGCAAGGCTTAGAAAAATCAAAACAGGAGAATGGCTATGCACATTTAAACACTGGCTAAAGGTTCACTTTCAAGCTCAAGATCTGACATTAAGGGATAAGCATGATTCCTTCTGGAAATTCCAAACTGAGAAATTTTAAAAAAAGATATAAATTGGGTTTTTTATGCCCATTGGACAAGATCAAGTAATAGCAGTGCTTAAGGAAAGGATCCTTGATATAAAATTACAATCAAAATACAGTAAATGCTCACCTAGGGTACAATTGGGAGACAGTTTAAGGCAACATTGTACCTAGATCAACACAAACAATAAATTTTGAGAAGCATTTACATTAGTGCAATTCAATTTTATACCATCAGCAGAGCTGAAGGGAAAGTTTTGCAAAATTCTATATGCAGGAAGGCTATGCCCTACTAATAATGGTAATATTGAAACAAGAACCCACATCCTGTTATATTGCAATTTCTATAGAGACATATGCAAAGAGCTCCTAGCACATTTTCTAATTCCATTTCTGGGATGGACTGAAGAATTTTAAATGCAATTCTTACTATTAAAGATCCCCAGGTGACTCTAGCCATTGCAGAGTTATTTTTTTTTTCAGATTATAAAATATATATTGCTGGCACCGAAATAGTGCAAGTATGATAAGATCTTTATCTTATGCATTTTATTTTCTTCTGTATGTTCTATCTTCTAGCCCTAATTCATAGTTTTTGATTAGACTAGGTCATTGATCTGTAACTAATAATTTGATTTAATTATATTTGAATAGATGTATGAAGATGTCTATTTTTAAATCTGGGTATCATATAATGCCCACGAACATTAAGACAGCACTATCTTGGCAAGTTTTGATAGACAACAGCCCTAATCTCTTAATTGATCACTCTATTGGCTTTTAAATAAATGAAGGACAAACTGCAGTAAATTAATTAGACTTGGACACTAATGACTTCAAAATTCTCCACCAATTGGTGGACAGAGCAATCAAGTGGACAATTTATTCAGGGACAGGTGATTTTTTAATGGGTTTTTTTTCCCCAAGAATTCCTCCTTGGTGGTGATAGTAATATTATACCTGGAGCAGGAGGCAACTTCCAGGGGAAATTCCCTTGTGATGCAGCTGAAAGACAGGACATTGAGAGATAATGAGAGAGACAATAGTTTAATAAAAGAAAGAGTATATTCAACTTTGTGGCCATGGTGAACTCATTCAAAACTCTTGGCTAGCATTTATTATAATCTTCTTCCCCTCAAACAATGCAATAACTTTAATCCACATTTCGTCACCATGCAAACTGAGACATACAGAATAACAGAGCTGAAGGGACCTTGGACAACTTCTAGTCCAGAATCCCTAATCTCCAATCCCTAGGCCATGGCCCATTTGGAACTGGGCCTTGCAAGAGGTTTGTCGGTGCATGCACATGTAACTCGACTTGCACAGGTGGTGGGTAGGTGCACAACTTGTCTTGCATGAGTGGCGGATGGTTCCCCTCTCACCACCTTGCCAAGCCACCAAGTTGTAAAGATTGGGAACCACTGTTCTAGTCCAACTGGCAGGCAAGAAACCCTATACCATTCTGGATAAATGGTTCTTACAACCTCCAGTAATAGAGCACCCACAACTGCAAGCAAGACATTCCACTGATTAATTGTTCTCACTGACAGGAAAGTTATCCTGAATTGTAGGTTGGATCTCACTTTGATAAGCTTCCATGGAAGGTAATCAGACATCAGCCCGATTATTCCAGCTTCATTCTAAGCCCTGAGGAGAATAGCAAGTGACTAATGAAGTTGTCCTCCCAAACTCTGCCTCATTAGCAGCATGTCCTCATTTGAGAGGGCAGATTTACCATAAACAATTGCATCCCTTCTGTGCTGTCCTTAGCAGCAATCGGGCAAAGGCACTATAGGAATTTACCCCCTGCTATTCAGCAAAGCATTAGGACTGGATGGTCGAGATTGTTAACTAAACATACAATGGGAGCTGTCCTTCTTAAGGTAAATCACAGCCTTTAAAAGAGGACATGGAGAGGGAACCCAAAAGAGACTTAATATTCCTGAAATATTTACCAACAGTTTAAAAATAAATGCCAGTATTACTACAGCCGTGTTCCTAAGAAGATTCTAAGAATGGCATCATAGCAGATTTGCAAATACAAGAAAGGTAATGAATAGCCCTATCATGTGTAAGGCAAGTGAACATTTGTCTGACTCTCCATTGATGGAGAGATAATTAGCATGTATGTAACCCAAGAGCCTTCCTGTTTTCAAAAACGAATAAAATCAAACTCTGTCAATCCTGCTGTAGGTTTAAATGTCTGCCCATTCTACTACCTGGAGATTTTAAATTCATTGCTTTTACACCTAGGGAAGACATTACTCACAAGCATCCCCAAGAATGATCTAATCATGAATGAAATCTGAGAGCACTGGGAATCTGGCAGGCAATATTAAAAGATTGAAGAGCTGGAGCTTACTCTACAAGCAAGGTACTTCAAGTTAGAATAGCACATTTCAAGTGGCACCTCACCAAGTATTAGAATGGATTAAAGCAGAAGCAAGAATCAATCAGGAGCTTAGAAGAGTTGGTGGTTGGTTGGTTGGTTGGTTGGTTTGTCTTTTGTGTATCATTGGTGAAGAGGTGTAACCAGGGGTAGGTTCCACTTACCTTTACTAATGGTCTACAATGGGAGCATGCTTGTGTGCTCGCTTCACTTCCACATGCTTCTGCACATGCGCAGATCACCCATGATGACGTCGGGGTGGGTGGGCCGAGCCTCCCACCAGTTTTACTACCGGTTCTATAGAACTGGACCGAACTGGGAACAACCCACCACTGGCTGTGACAAGTGGATGTTTTCAAGATTTCCAAATTTTTGGATGGGTGAATGGGAGGCATTTCCCTCAAGATCTGATCTCATAATCTGACTAAATTCCAATTTGTAAAATTCTTCAATTAAATGGAGGCTTCATGTGCAGTGAAGAATTGAATTGATTGAAAGACATTCAACTTCATTCATCAAATTGATTCAACAGGATTAATTCAGTTGAAACACAGTTAAATCCCAGCTTCATATAGACCTGTTCTTTGCATTATAATAGTGTGGGTGGAGGTTTGTTCTTTGAGCTTGTGGATTGGTTTCTGAATGTCTTGTTACCAGGCATTAAGACTAAACAAATATTCATACCAGGTTTTTTTATTTTCTTTCTGAAAAAATGAAGGAAACCCACCTCATTTTTTTTAATGTGCTGTTAATGCCACCATTTTTAACAAATGAAAGAATGGCATTTAAGAACCTCATGGAGTGTCCATTCCTGACTTAGATAACATCAAATATCTGTGGAGATTCTCATTCATCCATGCCATGGTTGTCCCAAAGGTGTTTTTTTTAAGGCAACTGGACTTTGTTTTTTCTTTGGACATTTTGCTCCTCATCCAAGAAGCTTCTTCAGTTCTGAAAAACCTTTTGGACAGCATAAGATAGTCTTCAACTGTCCTAGTTCAATACACCTTTGTTCCCTCTTCATAATCCACCCTTGCAAAAGTCCTTCATTCAGTGATAGCCTACATTATTTTACAGGAAAATTGTCTTAGGTTCAATCTGAAATACAATAGTTAAGTATGTAGGTTTCACTAGTCTTTCATTGTCATGATTTAAACAACATTAAATAAGTGACTTTTGGGGGGACATACTGAGCTTTAAGCAAGTCATCCACCTTGAGCTCATTGTAAAACAAAAATGGTCCATTTGGCTATTTTATGGTTCAGGACACTGAAAGTTTGGTTAATTGAATAAATCACATTAGCCATGGATAAACATGTGCAAACGCAGCAAATGCAGTTGTTTGGGCTTGGTTTAGCCTGCCAAATGAATCTAGTCATTATCATTTATAATATATGATAAACGAGTTAGCCTGGAAACTTGGTTAGTGACCATAATAAATAACCAAAAATTATTTCCAAAGGGCACAGCGGGAAATTTATCCGGAAACAAAATTACAAATGACAATCTTAAATCAGCCATAGGTTCACTTAGATTAATGTATCTGGCAAACAGACATTTCTATTTCAGATGAGGAAAAATTGCATAGCTTATGGCTAAGCAATGCCTTTCAAAGGTAAATAGGAAAACTATCCCCCCCCCTCCCATGAAGCAAGTTAATGGTCCCACTGTTTGCTTTACTTCTCAATGAAATAATAAAATAGAATTCTATAAACATATTCTGTGTTCTATTTAAAGCGCTATCATAAAGAAACACAGAGAACCAAACTTAGACTGAGTTTCAAATATTTCTTTTGTTTTCCCAAATCACACAACAATATTTCTGGACAGTAATTAACACAAGAAAATATCCTTTTCATATTGCTGAGGTTTTTAAGCAGTAAGGTTTTTCTAAGGAAAATAAGACCCAGGTGCTGTTATCAGTTATGGTTTTCAAGTCTTACAACACTTACTGTGTTTCAACAAAAGCTTCCAATATTATTTAGTTAATTGCCTACCATTTCCTCCCTCATTCCATCCTTTTTTAGATCGGAGTCCTCTTTTACCTTCCGCGCCGAGTGCCCCCCACTTTGCTTATCCAATGCATTCACTGTTAATTGCCCACCTGCACCTGGTTTAATACTGATCAGCAACTTACACTGTTCTTACCATTTTGCAGTCATCAGCAAACTGGAACCACAGACTGCAATCTTCATACAATCTATATTGTATGAAATGGCTTTGTATACTATAAACATATTAGAGCTCACTTAGGGAATGATGCTATATTATTATTATTATGTGGATGCATTTGCATTTAATATATCATGTTGTGTTACTTTAATTTGAATACACATACATACACCCTACTTGGGAATTCATAGCATAAAATGGTTTCAAACTCTTTAAATATATGGTAGTTGATGCTAGTCCAAGAAACTCAAAGCTACAAATCAAATTAGCATACAACTTGACCAATTGTTTGTTAGCCAGTAAATAGCAACAGAAATAATGCTAATAAACTGGCATGCTAAATTCAAACTGTGTTGGAAGAACCAAGTCTTTATTTCACGCTGAAAGATGAGCAAAAAAGAACACAGCTAAGTCTCTGGAGATTTTAGCTTAGCTGCCCCAGACATGAAGTTGCATTGTTTTCTATTTTCTGCCAAAACAAAAAGCACAACCAAATCTGTATATAATCCCACATGTACCACTAAAAGGCTTTGGAAAATGAGAAAGCATTCCTTGGTCCTCTAAAATTAGAGTTCTGATGAACATGCTTGGGAAGGTTATTTCACAACTGGATACCACTGAGGGTGTTCACTAGAGGACAGAAATGCTTTGTAAACCTTTCATTACGCCATATGGATCTCACCATGACGTAAATAACAGAAGTTACATCATGCTGAGAGCAAACTATTGATGAGATTCTATCTAAAGACTTCCAGCTTTACTGTACAGTTTGAACATAGACAACAGGATATTAAGTACAAGACTCAATATGCATTTAAAATATCTTTTTAGTACTGTTAAAGTTTGACTGTGTACATACTATGGGGCTTGGAGTTTTGCTGTCTATTCATAATGGATGCAAAACAATACTCATGTATTCTTCCCATGATTAAAATGGAGAGGATATGTGGATATTAAAGTACAATGCATGCTCATCAACTGGAACCATGTTTCTTCAAGAGGTTCTCTAGCTTCAATCTGCAAATTATTAAATGCCACATCCATTTTCCAAACTTACATCAATATAGTTCTAGCACCAGTAAAAGTGAGTAGGAAACAAAGACAGAGACCCTGTTGTTCAAGAGCATATTTTGCAGAATGAAATTCTTACATTCTGAAGTTTCTTCTTTCTTCATTCATTTACTGCTCTTTAGTCTCATGGAAAATCTCAAAATACTTTAAAATTAGATTATATGCAATAAAATGATGAACAAACATAATAAGAAAATATCATTTGGTATCCCCAGGATAACTAATAATACAAGTAATTTGAAAAATGTCCAGGCAAAAAGAGGGTTTGATAGCTGTTAACAGAAGCACTCTCTGAATTTAATGGGAATATCATTTCATCTTGCATTAGGATCAGATAACACCTTAAAAGAAAAATACTCCTCTCAATTCCTAAGAAGAAGCTGCCACTCAAACCATTTAATAGCAACCTAAGTGACAACCACTGGTCTGAAACCATATAAAACAGTTTTTAAATTAAAATAGTTCCCATTAACTTCCTTATCAGAAAGATAGACTAGTTGAGCTACCATCTCTTCTACCAGAAAATAATATTAAGGAGGTCCTGGGCGTGAGAGTCCAGCATGACTTGTACTTCTGAGAATACCAGTACGCAGTCTTTAAAGAAACAATACAGTTATATAGTTCTGTTCAGGAGCCTTTATTTATTTTATTTTTTTGTTTTAATTTATTAATTTATTTTTTGTTGGTGTCACCAAAGTCATACCAAATATGACATACAGATTGATTTAATGTAGATAAGAAGTTGTAGTGATCATGGAGAGCATAGCCAGAAAATTACATTAATGGAGCAGTCAAGTACTTGAGCCATGCATGGGTTGGAACATGGATGAAGTAAGTTCTTCTTTATAGTAGATACATGCAGGAGAATTTTCAAAGATTCAGCAATAAGCTAATGGATATAAATTTAAGCAAGCAACTTCTAGCAAAGATCATCTGCCTTATTTCAACATTGTGCAACACTTGGTAACAATGGAACATTGGCCTTTTAAAATTCACCACCAAAAAGTTTTTCCTCCAACAATGGATCATAATCAACATTCAGTGAAGATGCCATCCAACACAGAATCCAAAAAGGATTCACAAGTGAGAAATAGAAGGGTTGGTACATTGTATTCCTTAAGATATTGAAGACCTATTTCAGATATACATTTACAGAGAGAGAGAGAGGAAGAGAGATGATGATGAAGAAGAAGATGATGATGATGATTAGACAGACAGACAGAAATATTGTAAATAAAGACAGATATAGAGACAGAGAAAGTTTAGTTTAACATGACATTTAATTTTTTTTGTTGCTAGCAGGTGAAATCTGAAACACCATTACTAGTAAACACATCTATTAAATTTAGTGGGACTCTCTCTTTTTCCTCACTAAAGATATCCAGCCAGCTTGCATGGCTTTTTCAATGCTCAGTACCTTCCTTTTTCAATTAGAGTTCTGCCCTATGACTTCTCAGAATGCTTGATAATTTATTTAGTTTGGTTTATTCTTGTAATTGATGTACTGCCAGCATGCTTTCATGTTTTTTTTTTCACTCTAAAAGTTTCACTGACTGTTCATGCTAAAATTGTTCAATAAGAGGAATTTCCCACTGGGATTTTACAGAAGCACTGGAGAAGGCTGCAGATTAATGGAGGTAATAGAATGATGCAAGACTAATCATAGACATTCTTTGCAATGCTATAATAAGTTGATATTGGGAATTTGTACCATATAGTATCAATCTACTCTATTTTTACACAATGTATTCAAAATGGAATATATATATATATATATATATATATAT
>JANHFM010010051.1:2988-13168 GCA_032468115.1 Grayia smithii
AGGGCGGCAAATAAATTTAAATAAATAAATAAATAAATAAATAAATAAATAAATAAATAAATAAATAAATAAATAAAGCAGTATAAGAATTCTCCCATAGCTGTGAGAAGAAGGAAGCCAGGCACAACTTCCACAGGTTGTTCTATCATAAGACTGTGCATTGCTTTTCATTTTAGCCAGAAGAGATTTGGAGTGCATATGTGTCCAAATACATCTGTCTGTGATTTATTAAAACATCTTGCATCTGGATTTGGTTCCAGGATCAGGGCCTATTCTTTGAAGCCGCTCAGCAGCTGCAAATCCTAAAAACTGGCATATGTTAATGAATGTAAAAATAGGGGCTATAAATGCATTTCTCAGCATTCCAAAATACTTATTCTGAATAAAATCTGAACCATTGTATAGCCTGATCTATGACTGAGCTTTACAAATAAACAGAACAGTATTGTTTAAAATTAGGAAAATTAGTCATCAGCATAATAAGAGAGCCCTAATGACAGCAGGGAGTTTGTTCTTAAGCATCCCATTAAAGTGTTCTACAATGGCCAATAATGGGAGAAATAAATACAATGTGATTAATATTCAAAGCTTTACTAAGTGCACATAGTGGCAACAAAAAGGATAAGATTTAGGGACTAGCAAAGTGGGGTGTCAGTTGATAAAATAGGGCCTACTAACAGCAGTAACATCTGCTTTTTGGGTAAGAAATAACTCAAACCATTTAGGAAACATGTAGCAATAATTAAAGCCTATTTAGATCCCTAAGAAGGTGAAAAGTCCATAAACTCTGAGAACCAAAACTAAATTCTCTGGATAGCCAAGATCGTGTGATTTTCACAGACCCTCTGTTGCATTATTAGTGAGACATAAGTGAAAGCCACAGCTGGAAAGGCTCCAACGTCCTGGTGCAAACCAACCTCTTTTGAGTTAATGTTGTATGGTTGCTTTTCCAGGATGGCTCATAGACTGCTTGAGATGAGGAAGCACGCATACAATATTCTTTGGGACTTTTGATGGATCATTTGGCAATTTCCACAATTCATTGGTGTCAGTAACAACCATTTAAAATGCTTGTCTCTGATTGCAGTAGAATCAGATCCTGAAAAGAAAAAGGATCCAACGAAAGCCCTCTAGAAAAATAAGTATACATATACAAATATGTATATATGGTACTATTAGAAAGTGCCACCAGCTGTGACATCCTGTGGAAAGTATATTTAGCTAGCAAATCCAGATTGCTTCTGATTACTAAGAAAATTCCTTCTGGAGGAGCAAAGATTTTTATATTGTATAGAGGCTACAAGGAAAAAGCAGAAGTTGAACTTGAATAAGACAAAGCAGTACAGTAGTGAAATGTTGGTGAGGGAGAGAGAGAGAGAGCTGATGCCTATTTGGAATAACTTTTAGCAATAATATTATAAATTCTTTCAATTCAAACAGATTTATTGTCTAAATTAATTTTGGCACTGATGCCAATTAATTATTGGTTATGCTCTTCTTATCTTGTTGATTAAAAGCAATTAGAGGGGTATAGAGTGTTACCAAACTAGCAAGAAGATGATTCTGAACTATCTTTCCTGTCACCATGGAATCTTCTATGCTTCTCCAGATAATCACTTTCTTCTGGATGAGCTGCTCCTCTTCTATTTTATGCTGTTCTAGCATGAAATTACAAAGCTCCATGCTGCAAATTAGTTTTCTGTTGGGAGATTGAATGCATCAAATAAAAGCCAAATCTGACTGGCTTCAGAAACTTCTCTTGAGTAACTGTTTCTTGAAGAGTTCCTAGCAGCAAAACTGCATTTTGAGTGAAAAAGACACTGAAAGAATTCTAAAATCATGAAGCTTGGACTGCTGTTACTTAGTGGCTTCTGAGATTTCTGATTTCACATCTAAGAAAAGTCTGAGATCTTTCTAGAAATTATGTAAAAGTGTTCTTCACCCAGGAACATGTTAAAGCAATTGGTAGGACAAGAGCCAGCGAAAATGTAAATTTTAATTGCAAAGATTGCTCTGTCATGTTAACAACAATAAATATATGGACAAAAGGGCTAAAGTCTAATTAAGACACATAGATAAGAACAAACTATATCAGACTACTCTATCTCAGCGGTCCCCAACCTTTCTGACTTTGTGTGCCAGTGGTGGCAGCGGTGACAGGAGGGATGGTTCCATACAAGCAGCTTATGCAGCCCAGTTCTGAACGGGCCACAACACAGTACTAGGCCGCAGCCCAGGTTTTTGGGACACCTGCTCTATTTGGAATGGCATTTGACATAGCTGTAATTAAACCAAACAGGTTTATTATTGGCAAAATTTTAAGAAATCAAAAGACCACAGAGAGTCCTCCAGAAATTAGTGTACCAGGCAGAGGATGAATTTTTCTCCTGACGAGCCAACCAACAGCTAACTTCATTACTAAAGCCAGAATTTGCTTTGCCCAGAACTGGAAGGGCAAAAATATACCTTCTGATGAGAAAATAATTTCGAAAATTCTTGAGTGTGCCGAGTCGGACAGGCTAACAAGACTATTAAAAGATCAAGAGGACTCTGCATACTACCGCTGTTGGAATTTATGGTATAGATGGTTGGACATTAGACTGAAAGAAAGAAAGAAATGATACCCTTATTTCAGGAAGTGCGATTATGGTGTAGTTGTATTATTTGTTTCAATTGTTCATTTTGATATATGTGCTCACTGTTAACCTGTAGTTATATTTAGTGTTTTTGTTCTTTTAATTAATAAAAAAAATTTAAAAAAAGAGAATATCATTGAGGTAGACAGGAATGCCCTTATACAGGTGTTGGTGGAGGGTTTCATTGATTAGTTGCGTGAAGACCGAGGGTGCACCCTGTAGGCTGAAAGGCATGACTCTAAACTGGAAGCTCCCCAGGGGGCAGTTGAAAGCTGTTTTCCACTCGTCCCCCTCTCGAATGCATACCCTGTTGTATGCTTCTCTGAGGTCTAGTTTGGTAAAGATCTTGCCTTTTGAAAGGTGGTTCAGCAAGTCCTTCATTAGCAGTAGGGGTAGGTATTATGTACGCATACCGCATTTAGAGCTCAAAAGTCACAGCATAGCCTCAAGCCGCTATCTTTCTTTTCTTTGAATAGTACTGGAGCCGCCATGTGGGATTTGGCAGGTTCGATGAACCTCCTGGCAAGATTGGAGTCAATGAATTTTCTCAGTTCCATCATCTCCGCAGGCGTCATCGAATACATCCGGGGTTTTGGTAGTTTCACCCTGGGTTGTAGTTCGATGGCACAATCTGTGGGGTGGTGGGGCGGGAGCAGGTTGCATTTGTCTTCACTGAAGACTTTGATTAGGTCTTTGTATGGTTTGGGGACCCTGGACTCTATTGGTGGGTTTTCTATTATGGTTATTGCAAATTCAGACTTTTTTTCACTAGTGGTGGATTGGTCCCTGTTCTTCTGGTCTGAGGGTAGTAGGCCAGGTTCTAGTATGATTTTTCAGTAGCCATCCTCCCATTTGATGATGGGAGCCCATTTGTCTAGCCAAGCTAGCCCCAGTATGATGGGGCCGGCCATCTTGCTAGTTACTATGAAGCGTATGAGTTCCTGGTGCCCTCCAAATTCCATTTTGACCAGTTCGGTGATGAGGGTGGATGGAGCCCCCCCAATGAGTGAGCTGTCTATCTGCATGAACCTTATGGTTCATATGGGTCATGGCATTTTAGGGTTTTCTTGGGGATTCCCAACTGTTCTATGATATGGGGCCCCATTAGGCATCTGGTGCAGCCTGTATCTATTATAGTTTTGAATTTGCCCTGCTTTCCCGTTTGTGGGACTGTGAGTTTTATGGTGAGGGCAAAGGGAGGGATTGGTGAACTCAACATGGGATCGTAGTCAGTGGTGTCCCCGGCATCAGGGTTTCTGGTGGTTGGAGACCCTTTGTATTCTTCCGTTGGGCTGCAGATGTCAGGAGACTGCGTGGTGAATCAGCTGGTCTCGGGTGGGTTTTTGGTCCTTCTCTTCCCACAGGTTGCACTTGGTGGGCATGGTTGGAATGCTGGAGCTGGAGGTAGGCATGCGGATGCCCAATGTCCTAGTTGGCCACAGTGGTAACACTTCACTTGTGCAGTGGGGTTTGGTGGACGTACTGCAGCTGGTTTTTGAGTTGGGAATCTTGGTTGGTGTCATTGGGAGGTGAGTTTGTAAAAGGAAGACCTTCGGTAGCATTGCAGTTGTCTGTCCAGGGCTACTGATTTCGCATACCAGTCTTGGAGTCTTTCTGGTACTCCCCTTACTTCACAGGCACTTGCGATGTTAGGGTCTATGGCATCTTTGAAGTATTGCAAGATGTTTCTTTCTGGCCAGTGCCCCAAATTTCCTACTACGCATTTAAAGTCCCAGACAAATTCTATTAAGGGTTGATTGCCTTGTTTCATTGTTTTCAATTCTTCTTCACTGTTTCCAATTTGGTCCGGGTTTTGGAATCTAGTGATAAGTAGTGCTGTGAAATCTTGTATGTTTGCTAATTCTGGGGCCCTATCTTGGTGGAGTTGGGCTATGAAGTTAGCAGCCTCCCCGTCTCTCATGGAGTTAGCTATGGTTTCAATTAGTTCCTGATCCGATCTGTACTGGTAGCCATACAGGTCGATGTGGGCATTACTGCGGCTGTTGTTCCGTCAAATGTGGCTTCAAAAGGAATGCGTTCTTGTCTGGGAGGTGGGAGGGGTTGGGCTCTTGCTGGTTGTTGTGGCGAAGCTCCAGCAGGTGGCTGCGCAGGTTAGCTAAGGGGTTCTCCAGCTGCAGTTGTAGGTGGGACATTCCATTGTTGAGCTGTTGCTTGTTGGGCTATGGGAGGGGGGGTTGGTGGAATGCTCCATTGTGGCTGAGAGGGGAGGTTTTGAGGGTATGCAATTCCTTGCTGGGGGCTGGGAGGCGGAGGGTTCCACTGACATTGGATTCAGCCTAGTCCCGGGTAAAAGGCCCACCCCGGGGTGAGGGGTGGGGGAACTGTTCCTGCAGGTTTGAGGAATGCCTGGGTTTTTGGAGCGGTTAAGGTGGTTGTTACTGTGTGGGGGAGGTCAGGATCGGTTTGCGTTTGGATAGTTGCTTCTTGTTTTTGGGCTTATGTAATTCCCCCCCTTTCCTCTCTGGGTTTGGCTTTTGGGATGGCCCCTCCAAATGTAAATACTGGCTTCGCCAAGTTCCAATTTATTTGGGCCTGTTGGGGGGGGGGCTTCCTACCTCCAATCCTTGGAACTGCTCGTGGAGGCATGTCAAGGAGGCTGTCCGTGATTGAGGTTGGAGGTCTTCGTCTTTGGAGTCTTCAGATGGTAGGGCTGCTGGCGTTCTCCATTCTGTAGGGAAGGTGATGGGGAATCACGCCCTTTTTGGATTTTTTTTGTGGAGGTAGTCTGTCCAGTCTGGGAAAGGTGGTAAGAACTGCTGGCTCCCATCTCTTCGGCGTTGGTTTTTCTCTCGTGCACCTTCTCTTCCCGTGCCACCTCCTCCAAAAGTTATTCTGTATTTGCGGGGGAGTGAGATCTGCATGCCGGTGATCTCCCCCCTTCAGGACTTTCATCTGCTTCTTCCATCTGGGTCAGCGCCTTTCTTGGCAGCTGTTAGGAAGTAGTTCGCAGGGAAAGTTTGAGAAGAGGTTTCGGGATAATGTTAGGGTTCCAATAAGCCTTCGTTGAATAAAAACTCCTCCACAATCATGGTTCAAAAGTCCAATTTATTCAAACAGGTAACTGGCACATCTTAGGAAATCCTGAAACTGAAAGTCCTTGGGATTTCTCCCCGACATCTCAATCTCTCCTCCCTCTTCCACCGGTCACGAGCCCCAATCATGTCTCTTCCATCGTGGCACCCTCCTTCTCCAGATATCGAGGTGAGGAGACCTTCCTCTCATTACATAACCTTATTATGGTTATCATCTCCTCCAGCCCCCCTCCCTTCGTTTCCCACAGTATAGAAGTGGCAGCTTGGAACCTAACTAATAATGCTTCCAAGGCTGACAATCCCATTCTCTCCCTCAGCCTTGCCCCACAGAAGTGTATCCTTGTCAGCCTTTATGATGTTTGCTTGCTATTGGCTGCCATAGTAATGGGGGGGAGGGAAGTATAGGTATTTGGGTGGGGGGAAGCAAGCTGGTGGAGATGTTTCATGATGTGACCGAAAAGGGAGGAAAATGGAAGGATGCTCTCATTGTCTACTGCTCAGCTGAATGGACTTGTTTATAGCCAGTCAAGGTCAACTGTCTCGGCACACCAGATACATGGGGCACCTGAAGATGTACCGAACATGACACCATGGGGGCTGGGGATTGGAGATTAAGCAAGATCTGCTTTATCAGCCATCCCGGAGAAAACGGGAGGCAGAGAGGGGGCCAAGGCCATCTGGTAGCTCTTTGTTGCCTCTGGAGTCTGACATCAGTGAGGCAGAAAAACAGTGTGAGCCTGTTCCCAGTGTGCGCATGCGCAGAGCTGCCAGGAGACAGGAACAATTAAGGAAATAGGGTGATTGGCCCCTCCCATAAGACATAAAAGAGAAGCGAATGGGACCTGAGCTTTTGCAAGAAGCACTTAGTTCATCTGGCCGATTCAAGAGTTGAAATTTCCCTTTGTGACTGTGCCAAGTTTGGCCTTGCCCTGCATCTGGAAATTAGCTCTTTGGCAGCGTTCCACGTGAGATAGGTGGGTGTTGATAACCTTACTCTGAAAGACTTGCGGACTGTAAATGAAAGTAATTTACAGGTGTATGAATTAAAGAGTTTTGCCGGGAATAAGTTTGTGCTGTTTACTTTCTAAGGAAGTCTAGGTCAGAACATGTGTGCGAGGAAGCCGAGCAACCAGGGGGCTGGGGGAGCTGGAGCCCCTGAAAACCCATATGAGATTCCTAGAGTTCGGCCAGAGCCAGCACAGGCTGCTGGTATTCAAGTGATGGCTGCAGCCCAGACCCCACCAGTGGGGGGGTGGGGAGTAATCCCCCAGATGTGCCGAATTCCAAAGGTTTCTCAGTTAGGAGTAAAATACAGAGGTGATCCCAAGGCTTTGGGATTCTTCCTAGCCCAAGTTTGGAATCATGCAGGAGTAGAGGAGGATTTTGCCTTGGAGGTGGCAAAGGTGAGGTGTGTCACTATGGTCCTGGAGGGGGACCACGGCTGAGTGGATGGTGGTCCTTCATAATGAGGATTCACCACTGCTGAGGGATTATGACTTGTTTATGACAGCCCTCCAAGTGCGTTTTGATTACTCCCTGGCGGAAGGAAAGGCTAGAACCAGGATGAAAACCCTAACCCAGGAGAGGAGATTGGTGGCTGAATACCCCCAGGAATTTTGTCAGCTGGTTGCCACATGTGGGGGTGGTCCCTATAGGCCCTAATGGAATGTTACAAGGATGGCCTCAATGAGGACGTCTACCAAGACTGTTGCTCCCAAGGGCCCAAGACCTGCAGCGCTGGTATGTATTGGCAGCTGATGTGGAAATTGACCAGGCCAGAGATTGGTTTGGGGGGGGGCGCAGCTCTCTGCCCCAAAAGAGACTCCTAGAGCTGCCAAAGGGGAGCCAGCATCCAAGGCCAGGTCCACAGCAGGCTTCAGATGTGGGAAGGAGGGGCATCGAGCTGCTGATTATTTCTCCAAATCTGGATCCAAGCTTACACCAGCTGGAGAGAAGAGAGACAAGAAGCCGCCATGAACCACAAAATGGCCCTGAAAGGTGTGGAAGTCATAGAGTTCGCTCCTCCAGACCTGGAGGAGTTGGGAGCTCTGACGACCCTGGGGGCCAGCAAAACCAACACCGACGATGACCCCCTAAGTCACCATGACCATTCCGGTGGAATTAAGGGGGTCATCAGGGGAAGATGCTAGCCCTTTTGGACTGGGTGTCCTAGGTATGTAATCAGCCCAGAGGTGGTGGAAAAAATGGGATTGAGACTGAGGACAATGAAAGTGCCCATAGCATTTTGCCAGTTGGATGGGTCAGTAGCTGGGGGAGGGGGCAGCCCACTTTGTGACCAAACCAGTTGAGATGTGGATGGGAGACTTTGAGTTTTATTGTAGGCCCTGGAATGGAATGACCCCTCTTGCTCAGACTACCCTGGCTCTGGAAATGGAACCCTCATGTGAATTGGAGGAAGGGTTTGTTGCACATCTGCTCCATCCAGCAGGGGAGGGAAGGGGGAAAACCCTTCTGCATGGCCAAAGCTGTGAAGGAGCTGGCAGCGGCAGTGAATGAACAAATTGCTGGGGAGGAGAAAATCCCAAAGGAATATTGGGACCTCAGGGAGGCATTCAGTGAGAGGGCATCAGATATATTCCCACCCCACTGGCCCATGGACTGCAGTATAGAAATCCTCCCGGGGTGAAACTCCCTAAACCTACTCCATGACCACTAGTGAACTGGAGTAATTGCAAAACTTTATTGATAAAAACCTGAAACTGGGTTTCATCCAACCAGCTAGGCCATGAGTGGCCACCCTGGTGCTGTTTCAGGAGAAAAAAGATGGTTCTCTTCACCTGTGTGTGGATTACAAAAACTTTAACGCCATTTGAGGAGAAAATGTTTACCCATTACCCCTTATGAAGGACATGTTAGCTCATCTGGCAAAGGGGAAGATTTTCGCTAAGCTGGACTTGAGAGGCTTACTACAGAGTTCGAATTAAGGAAGGAGATGAATGGAAAACTGCCATCAATTGCTCTTTGGGTTGTTTCCAGTTTAGGGTGTTTCTGTTCAGGTTACAAGGTGCACCGGCAGTGTTCATGCAATTGATTAATGAGATGCTACATAAACATCTTTACAAGGGGGTCCTGGTCTACGTAGATGACATTCTTATTTACACTGAGACCAGGAAGAACATGTGAAAATAGTGCAGGTCAGTCCTGAAAAAACTCAGGGCTGCTGAGCTGTATGCTAAATTGTCAAAGTGCGAGTTTCACCAGAGTAAGATTGACTACCTGGGTTACCACATATCGCATGAGGATATTGAAATGGATCCAGAGAAAGTCAGGGCAGTCCTGGAGTGGGCACCTCCATGTACCTGCAAGCAGCTGCAAAGCTTCTTAGCCTTTGCCAACCTTTATCGACAGTTTATTCCCTCGTTTGCAAAAATTGCATTGTCCATTACCAATCTCCTAAAAACAAAGGGAGAAGCAAAGCCTAACCCTAGCCACCCCTTCGAGTGGACCATGGAGTGCCAGGCAGCTTTTGAGAAACTGAAACAATTGTTTGCAGCCGAGTATCCTGACATGGAGGTCCCTTTCGTAGTCCAAGCTGATGCCAGCGACGTGTCTGTGGGGGCAGTACTACTTCAAGCGAACGCTGCTGGAACTTTACAACCCTGCACCTACACTACCCATAAATTACCTGAAACTGAAAGGAGATGGGCAATTTGGGAGAAGAAAGCTTTTGCTGTTCAGTGGGCCTTGCTAACATAGAGACATTTTCTCGAAGGGGCAAAACACCCTTTTGAGGTGTGGACAGACCATAAGAACCTAGAGGCCTTAAAAACACCCCGGAAGTTGTTGCCTAAGCAAGTCCATTGGGCACAACACTTTACATTTCTCTCTACGCTACCTGCCTGGGGGAAAGAACTTTATGGCAGACGCTCTCTCAAGATTGCCCCAATATAATAGCACATGGCTGGAAGTAATTCACCTGGTTATCCTCTCTAAGCAATTGGGTGCTCTCGCAATCGCCAGACCTCAGGGGCAGGGGGACCTGAATCTATCCACTGATTTAAGTGAGCAGTTAAAGGAAGCGCTAAAAACTGATGACTGGTTCATATCCCACTCAAACGAATATAATGTTGGCCTCGCATGGGTAGTGCTAAGTTGTACGTCCCCACCAGTCTGAAGGGAGTGGTATTACATCAAGCCCATGATGCAAAAGCTGTTGGACATTTTTCTTTCGTTGCTATTAGTTCATACTCAGTAAAAGTACCTTTCTCTACAAACATGGAATTGGGTATTTTATTTCTTGAGTTTTGAACGGTGGCACACCTGACAATCTTATCTCCTTCTCTGCCTCAGACTTGCCCCACAGAACCCTCCCCATAGAAGCCTCCCCAATCCTATCCCCTTCTTTCCCTCAGCCTTGCCCCACAGAACCCTCCCCTATCTTATCCCCTGGTTGCTGCTGGGAAAGTAAAACTGAAACTGAAACTTCTCTCCTCTGCTTGTGTTTTGCATTTGGAATAGATTTATTTTCAG
>JANHFM010010055.1:12719-28535 GCA_032468115.1 Grayia smithii
GCAGGGGAAGGATACTGCAAAATCTCCATTCCCACCCCACTCCAGGGAAAGGATACTGCAAAATCTCCATTCCCACCCAACTCTGGGACCAGCCAGAGGTGGTATATGCTTGTTCTCTGAACTATTCAAAATTTCTGCTGCCAGTTCTCCGAACTGCTCATAATTTCCACCACCAGTTCTCCAGAACCTGTCAGAACCTGCTGGATTTCACCTCTGCATTTTTCATATAAAGAGCAATACAGGCATGCAAAATTAAGTTCATATTTTTAGTATATGTATCAACAATGTCAATTGGATAGTCTTTGTTTGTTTTAAATTTCAATGTGCATAATTCTAGAAAGTAAAATCAGCTTTTCATTATGAAAATTCAAAATATGGAGGCTTTCAATTTGGAAATGGTTGATATAAAATAATTAATGTTATGATATATTATGAAACCAAGAAATGGAGCATTAGAATGCTTTGTTACATTTCCAGAGCTTTTTGTTGTCTCTTAGCCTTAAATGACTTTTATATTTTTTAAAAAATGATTTAGCTTAATAAGTGAATGTTGTTTGAATGGGAATGGATGGCAAGGGATGCCCATGGTCTTTAGGTGGCAAAGGGCTGATTTCTCTGAAGTGGCTGTTAGTGGCTTACAGCCACTGGCTTTGTAAGTTATAATCAGCATCTTGGATTGCACTTAGAAACTCCGTGGAATCCAGTGGTATTATATCAGCCAATCATGAAATGCCCAGAACTTTCCACACTGCCATGTACTATCTTGAAGCCAACCTGTTTTCAGTCATTATTATTCTACACTTCTTCTAAGCACAGGAGAAGGAAGCCACATGTGTGGTCATTTTCCAGGCTATCAAGATCTTAGGCTATCAGGTCTTGATAGCAAAACTTGAACTCTGCTACTATCTAATAGTCATCCAGGCTTTTGCAGCCCAAATGTTATAGCCTTGCCCTTTTTCAGATTCTGTAACTAGACTTTGCCACCTTCAATTGAACAAAATGCTCTTTTTCTTTAAAATGAGGTGATCTTTTTGTCTAGAAAGTTTTATAGCTACATAAATCCATTTTTATTTTTCTTATAGAACTCTGCCTGAGAATTGTACTGAACTCTAATAAAAAAAGGAATGCATGTAGTCCAAGTACTAATCACAAGATAATGTTTTTATTGTCCTAGGCACTTTGCAAAGCTAAACAGAAAGAACACATGGATTAATACCAAAATGGCTTTCAGTGTTTAAAAGATTTGATCATGCTGGCTGACTCCTAAGCTGTACTGTTTTATTAATAAATGCATTTGAATTAATAGACCTGTAGCTGGTTTGGTTGTATATGGAGAAATTGAAATCAATTGATAATGTAGAACACAAATCCTGCTACAGGCATGTTCCAAAGATCAATAGTGTTTGTCAGAAATGCTGAAGAACTGTGGAAAGAGAACACTAATGGTCCTACTTGAGCTACCCTCCCTTTCATTTTCACCAGTACAAAAACAGGAAAACTATAAAATACTTTGGCCAAAAATTGCATAATAAGCTTTTACTGTGAGTTTCAAGACATACACCACATGGTTTTACATTGGCGAATATTGATGCAGACAGTTATAGCAGCTGTATTTCATGAATGTTCTTTCAGATGCAACAATCTTATTTTTGACATTTATTAAATTAATAGTATCAACAAAGTAGCTGTCAATTGTCAAGATCTTTCCTTCCCTATATTGGCATAAATTTATCTGTATAATCTGGACTTTGTTATAGAGAAAAATCTAGTTAGAAGGACACCTAAGTCCCATTTCTACATTCCATATCAGTCATATAGTGTTTAACTTCTGAAAAGAGTCTGATTCTGAATATATGGAAAGAAGCTGTACTTACTCAGTTCTTAAAGAAACAACTACTGAAAAATCCTCAGGGACATCTGGGGGGGGGGGAGTCCCAAAAAAATCAAGGGAGTGGCCATAACTGTGCACCATACTATTTTCAATGCAATCCATCTTGAGTTTTTTTTTCACTACACTCCCCAGCACTGCAGATGCTGTTGATGCTGGGGAGATTTCATTATGTGATATATTCCAAGGAATATCAATTTTGCTGAAATTGAATCATAAAATTTATCCTCAGCTGAACTTGTGTACTTTGTTTTCACTGAGCATGTGTTTATTTAAACAAACTGATCAGTAACATGGAATGCGTAACTCAGACTGCTTTGTAAAGTTTATCCTACATGATGATTCTCTCACAAATATACTTGCACATTCAATTTCCTATAACATTCAGACTAAATATCTTCTTAATTTTTAATATATTTAAAAATATATTTTCTATATGTTCAAATATATTCTGAAATGTAAGGCTGACATGTGTCATTATATAGGAGATGGAAGGTAATAGTTTTTGCAATTCAGACTTCAACAATACATAGAAGAACTATAGCCAGATGTGTAAGTTGGATTCAGAAGAGGCAAAGGCACTTGAGGTCACAGTACTAACATCAAGTGGATAATGGAAAAGCCACAGGAGTTCCAAAAAGACATCTGTTTCTGCTTTATTGATTATACTAAGGCTTTTTACTATGTAGCCTACAACAAATTTTGGATAGCCTTTTAAAAACATGGGGTTATCAGGCCACCTCATTTGCCTAATAACACAATGAATAGGAAGCAACTGTTAAAGAGTTGGATAAGATGCAATTAAATAGCCCAAAATTGAGGAATTAGTGGAGCAACATTGTGTATCATCCCTTTATTTACATGTATTCATACTATATGAAGAATATATTATGAGCAATGCTGAACCAGAATAAATAGAAATTAGAAATACATTTTATCAGAAAACACCAGTAATTTCAGATATGTTGCTATCATTTTAATGGCAGGAAGTGAGAAATACTAAAGGAATTTCTTATCAAAGGAGAAAGTGGAGACTGCAGAAATCGGTGTGGCATCAGTATTAACATGAAACAAAAAGACAATGCCAAAATGGAATTAGGTGATGAAGAAGTTGAAGTAGCTGTATTTTATCTTTGTAGGCTCAAAAATTCATAGGCTGGTGACCATGAACCATGAAATATCTGCAATTTGAGAAAAAGACAATGAAACATCTAGACAAAATGTGCAGAGACATCACACTGACAATCTGTATTGCCAATGCTATGATTTCCCCAAATGTAATTCATATTAAAAAAAAATTAAAATTGAAGCATTTGAATTATGGTAGAAAACAGCAAAACAGACAACTCATTGAAAGTTGTCTAATGATGATGGTAAGCCTTAAATATTGTGAATAATATAGTGCCACAGCAACCTGAAATAAAATTTATAGTCTTTTCTCCAATTTAGACTGCAAAATTGAGGCAAGCAATATATTTAAATATTTGTGTCAGGGCACTTCGTCCTTCTGCATAAAGTTATTTTCAAAATACTTCATCAGTTAATTTGCATCTTTGTATATTTCTTTTTTGACTCCATTGTAGATCATTAAGAAAGGAGTCACTCATTAGCCACAATTAATCAGTATGTATATATAGTATCAACATACTAATATATAGAAACATAGACTGAATGTCATAGTATGGTTTCCTTCAATTCAGTAATTTATTGACACTGTTCTTATATATCCCTCCTAAAAAGTTTAATAGATATCAATGTTATTCAAATCTAAGTTTTATTTGGTCATACTGCATTTATGTAAAGAAGATGATACAGAATTTTATATTAAATATTAAAGTCAAATTCAGCTTTTGAGACCTAATATTTTCCAAAACAACAGTTGAAATATATCCAAAAATGGGATTCATTCATAGATTTTATTTGGAAAGGAGGTGGTATGTGATTTAAATATGTTGCAAAAGTATACTAAATAAACATTGCAGTATAAAATAGTACATATAACTAAAAAATAACCTTGGAATAAACTATATTAGGAACAGATATTTCTCTTGGCACAGTAATTTCCAGTCTTATGTTAAAGTACGAACTATCTATGAAATGTTTTTTAATCATTAGAAATGATTAGAAATAGGGGGTTTTTTTACATTTAAAATAATAGATTTTCATTGTTGCAGTGGCCTAGAAATTCAATAAGTAAATATAAAAATAAAGTTTATATTTGTAAACTTTAAGCTTTATTTAAATTATTGGCTATGTCAGGATATAACAGGGAAATAGCATGAGCTAATAACTGGTTGATTAAGAGCATGCCTAATGTCAAAACAATCCCTATTTGTGTCCTCTACCTTGTGCAAGAGATTAAATTAATCAGAAATCAAAGAGGAAAACAAAACATTCCTTCTGGTTCTTTAACAAAGGACTATGGAAAATCAATTACAAACCCTGATTTCAGATTCTGAATTGAAGTTTGCTAGAACCGTTGATTCAGACATTAACAAATATTTTGCTTTATTAAATTCTGGGTTAGTTTCTTCATTCCTCTGATGATGATGCTTCTGATAACCCGAATTCCTATTCATTACAACTGAAGCAGCCAATATGTATGTACATTCCTTTCTTCTTAGGAACTGACTAATCCTCAGCTTACACATACATTCAGGGAGCCCAAATATGCATCACAGCATAACCTGATAAAAGGCTGGAATAGGATGTGACATTTCTTTCACAGGAACTTTATCAGATGACTTTGTTCTGTATACTTTGTCTGAACTTACATTCTTTATTAAATGGATGTCTTTGGTTAGATAGTAATTTGAAACACGATGGTCTTCTTTTAATTCCATTGCAACAGAGTCAATTGGTTATTGTGGCAAGTTTTCACTTCGCCTCAGTTTGATATAACGAATGAGATCAGCATTTTCCAACTGGCATAGTATTAGTATCTGAGCAGGGAATGAGATTGTTATTGGGAATTTTTATTACTCTGTGATGTCATCCAGTAAAAAGACAGGATGTTAAAAATTATAAGTATATATAAAATAAAAATCAGTAATAAATCATTGGAAAAATATCAAAAATATTTAGCTTACATATTATACTGGTATTTGAAAAATATTTTCAGCTCAATTGTGAACATGTTACATTACTAAAGCCTCAACAGAACATCTTAGTATGCAAATCTATTGATATTAGTTCTGGGTTGTACATGTTTCTCAAAAAATATTATCACATAAAATAATATCTCCTGGAAAGATGTTTCAATCCTATCAATTGTTACAGATGTGTGGAAGTAACCCATAGGCAGTGGGCAGTAAATTATTCCTCTATTCTGATGAAAAGCCAGCTCTTCAGCTGATTACACATAAGAACAATCATATATAAATTATAACTGTATAAAGAAATTTCTGTAAACAATATTAACTAAAAGGGGATGTGGGGAAAGAATGAAACTAAAAACAATTTTTAAAAAGTATCCAAGATTTCAAAATTTCATCCTGTTCTTCATTATAAAAATTTAATTATATATTTGTATTTAAACATCATTATTATTCAAATTTTATTACTGAATTCAACTCATACAATAGGAAATTATATTGTCTTATTTTGCCTCACAACTAATCTACTTGAAAGGATGAAAGTTTATAAATTAAAATGAATTAAGACAAATTCCTTGTGTGTCCAATCACACTTGGCCAATAAAGAATTATATTCTGTTCTATTAATTAATTAAATTTATGAATCAACATTTTGAATCCAGTAGAGTATTTTTTCCTGTATGAAATTAATTTTGAAATCATGTAAAACATACTTTTCAAAAAAAACCTGATGCCATTGATTTTCAACATAAGATAATCTAACTCACTATTCCATATCTCATGTACGTTTCTTATCTACATTTCTTGATGTAGAGTTTTAATTTTTGCAGAACAATGTTAGTTTGGTCTTTGAAAAGGCATTTTCAATATCTTTTGAACCACAACTGTTTTTGTTAGGTATTACAATGGACTTACTGTAATAGAGACTAAATTGATGTTGAATCTTATAACTGCAGCCAGACTTTTGATAGTGCAAAATTGGAAGCAAGAAGAATTGCCATCAATTGAAGAATGGACACTTAAAGTATCAAATATAGCAGAGATGGCTAAAATTTAAGCATATTTGAAAGACAACACGCAAGAAAAATATTACATGGACTGGAAAAAGTGGATTGAATACACTAAAAAAAAATATGGGACTAGAAAATTGCAAATAGCTTATGAGTGAAGTTATGGTTGTTTCCTTGGAATTGGATAGAGTTAAAATGTTGGGATTAGTTATAGACAGTGAATTTATGTTAGATTTGTAGGTCTACTGTTTTTTTTATATATGTAATTTGCTCCGGGAAGTCAAGGGTGGAGAGTGGGATAGGGAGAAGGAGGGAGGGTTGAGGGAGTGTTTTGTTGTTAAAAATTTTAATAAAACTTTTTAATAAAAAAGAAAAAAAGAAAAGGCATTTTCATACAGAATGTTTAAGAAATTTTGGAAGCCAAGAGAGTATCAGATCCAAACAATAAAATTAAGAGATACATAAATTATATTTTGACTGTTTTATGCATGTTATGCAGTATTCCTTTTATAATCCTTCCAACATTGTAAAGATGTCATTACACACTACTTCATTGAAAGCTTTAATCCTATTTTCTACCCAGATTTCAAAAGAAAAGTTTTCCAACCATTTTAAATAGGATTACTTCAGAGCATTAATTTTTCGTGATCGCTGGAGTCAAATTTAATTTTCTATCCAATAGAACCCAGTGTGCCTAACACTCTTCATTTCCTGCTATAGAAGAATGAAAAACCTGACAGAACTTTATAGCACCAAGTAATATTCTCCAATAGTCTCTCTTTGACTTTTTCATGTCAAACATGCTTTAAAGTCTGGAAAATCAAAAGCATCTTCACATATGGTATCCACAGCTTTAAAAGAAAAATCTTAGCTATTTCTTCCCTCCATAAAAAGTTCACCATTAACTTGTCATTGCATTGCATTTCACTGCCTTGCAAGGTATTAACACTCAAGGTGTTCTCAAAATGTCAGCATGTCAAACTTTTTTTTTTCTTCAGTAGAAAATGAATGAGCAATGACCCTCCTTAGTCATTTCTACAGGGACATTCCAGCTTTGACCTTTTACATTTATCAACCTTTTAAATCCAGTGACTTTTGCCTGGTTGAATGGCTTTTAGCCAGGGGTGTTATCTGAATTAGATCAAGGCACAGGTTCCAATAGCAACAACTAGTTCTTATCCTGGTTTACCCTTCTCCTCCAGATTGGCTGGCCCACAACTGGCCTCTTAGCTTGAATCTTGTCTAGCAGTGAACTGCCCTAGACTTGTTCTAAAGCTGTACCAGATCACATTTTCCTGCAGGGGTCATGGCTAAGGGAAAAGCAACCAGCAGGGGCTCATATAGCAAGTATGTAAAGGTGACCTGTCCAGTCCTGTTGCTGGAAATTATAAGTTGTTCCTTTAACTTATAGGGCTTCTGAAGTTAAAATTTAACAAAAGGTTCAGTGGAATTGGACCACTCAATTTTTATTAACATGAAACAGAAAGGTCATATGTGCAAAATTACTTTTAAAATGTTTCAAAATGTTATTTCTATGCTGAACTTTCATTAAGAAGGAAGAGAAATACCTCCAAATGCTTTCCCCATCTCTATATCTGAAATAAGGAAGTATATATTTCAAATATAAATGATTGGTAAAAGAATTTTATTTTTGCAAAATATGTTCTCAAAGGAAAGTGTGTGCTGCTCATCATTACAATTTTGAACACTGAAAAATATGCTATTTTATCATAAGTATAGTACCTAAATTTTCATTTTCAAAGCTTTCTGGAGTCGAAATGAACTCAGAAAACATGCATTTTGTTATAGTCACTCCTTAAGTATTTACTTCTGAGAATAAGGCTCAATTGGAGTTTAAAAGCAAGGAGAAAAGAAAAAGGAGTGCATTGTATATTTTGAACATGTGCTTAGGCGAATACATAAAAGAATTCAAGGAACATAAAACTGCTTATTGTAGTATATGAAGATTGAAAACAACTGTGTTGTAAGTCTCATCTGTGGTTTTGGCCCAGTTTACTCTTAGAATGAAATGAAATGGACAGAATTACAAAAAATATATTTATTGTGACTCTCTCCCTTCCCAGACTGAGCCTCAGTTCCTCAAGAAATAATGGAATCCCATCTAGACTTGATATATCATTCAAATTTTGAAAACTCTGTCCTGTCCAAAATTCAGATTATGCTTGCTTTTAAATTGTTGTAATTCTGACTTGCAGGAAAAGAAAAGCATAACTGGGCATTACTGTGGTATCAAAACCCACTGAAAAAGAGGTTACACATTCTCTTTCGAGGGAGGTCATCCATCAGACAACCAGTTGGTCTATTATAAGATGGCTTCTTTCTGTGGGTGTATTGGAGCCTCATCTGACATTCAACAGAAATAGTATCAAAATAGTAATTCCTTAATGTGACTCTCAGTAAATAGAAAAAAAACAGTGATAGTAACTATTATGGCTAAGTAACCCAGCCTCCCTATGCAGATTAGTCTGTTCCCATTTCACTCCATTGCTATATTAATTTCATTGTAAGATGCTCAAAAATACGTAGCAGACCACTGATGAAATCCTGTAGCAGTAGGAATATTGGTATGAAATATATGTTTAAAAAATGTGATAGCTAGGAGGATTCTATCCTGAGGAACTATAGAAGATAATAGGGAATGTCTGATAAAAGATTGCTATTTTGTTTTGTGACTGCTCTTGCCCGCCATGGCAAAATTTTATGAATGTGCAAGACTCCCCAAGATAATATGATGTGACTCCCCAAGATAATATGATGTGGAAATTCTAAATGTGAGCCTCACATTAAGATGATTGTCTGCCCTTGCAATAGATAATGCAGGACTTTAGTGCCCAACTGATAGCATACTTCCTAGATCAATGCATGTCGATAGTCCAGTAAAAATGTAATTATTATCTAAATATACTATATGCATAGCATTAAGAAACTTCCAAAAAAACTGCATGGAAATTACTTTTAGAAAATAGCTAGCCAAATGTTTAAGTGCCCTTTCTCACATTTAATAAAGTTTATGAAGATTCTTAAGAATCTTTTGTTCAAGAAGAAACTGCTAGCTGCCCCAGTAAGGCTCCCTCCATTGGGTTTATAACATTTTGTTCTCAAGTCCTTCAATTTCAATATGCCTGTAGCTGAAGTTCTCTCCTGAAGCTAATTCATTTTAAATCATTCATTCTGTTTGCTTTCCTCTACATGGAAAAAAAATCTTACTTTAAAAGTGCCTTTCAGCAGTTAGTTCTTGGTTTCTTTTTATTTAGATATTGCAACTAATCAAAATTATTTTTATAGAAGAAATGTGGTTTTAAAATTGTCCAGTACTGCTCATGTTAAGTACCCAGAATGCTTGTTGTTCCCATATTTATTTTTATATATATATATATATATATATATATATATAAAATCTTATGTTCTGTCCATAATAAAAGCAAGGAGTTTCCAGGAAAGTGTTAACTGATGTGGTATTGTCGAGTGAGGGGAAGTTTAACAATGATGTTGACAGACTCTTCTGAACTATATAAAGCTATGAGATCAGACTTCAGAAAACTCCACCTCACAATCTTGAGCCACAAGCACATCTTTTAGGAGGGAATCCTATCCCACAATGAACTGACCTCAAAAAGCTTTAGTTAATAGGAAGAAACACTGAAGCCTCCAGAACACGGCAGAGAAACTAAATCTGAGGGGAGCTCTGAGAATCATTCAGTTGTTAGTCCTAGATACTGCTTCTGTACTGGGAATGATGCTAGTGTGGAGTTTTAAGATCATGAAGGAGAGGCAACTCCTCTGGGCAACCTTCTATGTTTTGTGCCTGTTGGGTGAGTATTTGAAAAGAAGATACAACCTATGAACCTCTTATGCACAAAAGTGAAAGAATGGAATTATGAGTCTGTATGCCATCGTTTATGAAATATTAATAGAAGTGTGTACTTTTAATGTAATGTCAGTCCCTTTGAGGTTCAAAGGGCAGATAAAAGTAGTAAAAGAATCAAAATCTTCCAATTTGGTGATTTATAGACAGAAATGTTACAGATATGTAGTTTCCCTTTGTGAGAAAATGCTGTAGAGAAGCATACAGATAATAGATGCAGGGGTTATTCATTGCTTTGGAACTGTATGATGTTTTCCACAAATCATCAAGAATGCTTAGTTATCCTAGCATGTATTTCTATCATTCATTCTTAACCCAGAGTACATAACTAAAAGCCAAAATACTGTTGTGTTTTTTTTAAAAAATGCTATGCTCGTAATCTTCAAATGTCTATGCTATATAGTTTATTGTTTTAATATCTTAGAGGAGTAGATTCAGTTTGTAATTAGTGTATTTATTTAAGCTTGCTCTTTAAAATGTATCCTTCTCCCCAACCTCTACTGTCCAATGTTTAGTTTCAAAAACAGTTATCAATTCCACTGTAAATGCATTATCTTTCTGTAAATGCTTAAAAATGCAGCAGGATAAAATATATTTGATATTAGTATATGTGTGCCTGTCTGTGAGTTTGTGCGCACCCACGTGTATGCAAAGCTTCCAGTCAGTGTTCCTCCTGATGACTACCTGGACAAGTCCCTGAAGTTTTATTGGCAAGGTTTTTTCAGAAGTGGTTTGCCATTGCCTCCTTCCTAGGGCTAAGAGTGAATGAGTGACACAAGGTCACTTAGCTGGCTTTGTGTCCACAATGTGACTAGAAATTTTTTTATTTTATTTTAACATGTCAAGTACTGCAATATCCAGACTCTTCAAATAAATACCTTTAGTGAAAAATGTTCATTAATACAATCCAAACCAATACTAATACAATGCTAACAGTAGCAAACAGTAAAGGAGAGTTTATCAGATGAATATATTCGCCAGTTGAATAGGATATTCAACTGGTGAATATATGTGTGAGGATATTTTGCCATTCAAAAAGTCCCTCTGTTCTGAATAATGGGAAGTTAATGATGTGCCATTGCATTGTCTTTTTTTTCAGTTTGTTTCTATAGTTAATAAAGCTCAACTGTAAGTGAAGATGGTACAATGATGATAACCACATTGCTCTTATTTAGGTGAAAATGGTCCACAATTCATTGGACCATAGACCAACTAAAATGTTCTGTCCAAAAAGAAAAGTAGCCAACTTACTCTATTTTTCTTTTAGCATATGATTAGATGCTACATCCTATCAGATGGTATATAGTTCTTTTTCTGAATGTTTTATATCCATTGTGCTTTGAAGCACTCCCCAAAGGATCCTCAATTGCTCTCAGTTGACATGTTTGATTCTGTTTCATTCCCCAAATGCCCAAAAATATATATTAGACTGGGAACCTACATATTTTACACATTCCCTAATAACCATCCACAGTGTTTCTGGAGACAAATGCCTGTTATTAGATAGAATAGAATGCACTCTATATTGGTAGAACAATATTATCTGTCATATAAGGAATTTACAAACTCATCCTGCAGTAGTAGACATATTGTGTAAACAAAATTCTTTATTAAAAAATCCAGCTGTGTATTGCTATTTTAGTGGATGTAGATAATCAGTCTCTTAGTCAATATTCATTACATATTGGGGGTGGTGAGGACACTATCTGGTCTGTAAATAACCTTGGAACAAGTAGACTGTATTGTTTTGACTTATCCAACTTTGTGCCCTGATTTACAACTGTAAAAACCTGATCATGCCTCTGAAGAATGGGAAATCTGAATGTGACATTCAAATAATAGCTTGAATCCTTTTTTAGTATCACATATGAAAACTGCCTCATAATTAATTCTCAGATAATCACGGTAATCATGGTGTGTGTTTGTGTGTGTGTGTGTTTCTATTTCTTTATTCTAAGCAGTATCTTCAAGTACTTTATTAGCTTTTTTGAAAGTTCTCATATTACTGGAAGAGCAACTCCTCAGTTATCTAAATACAGGTTTCAATCCATAGAGAGGCCCTTAACCAGAAATTAGATAAACATGGAATTGATTTTGCAAATGTGTAGCCAATATGCAGGAAAATGACTATATGGATGTATATTTCTATCCATCTCATAATTTTTATTCATGTTCTACTAAAAAATTGGGATGCATCTTGAAAAATGTTTCCAAGGCCATTGGCTGTATGTAATTGAGCGTTGACTTGAGTCCAAGAGAGAAAAGCTTCCAAAAAGTGGCAGGGACTGTTTACCATTTCAGAGATGCATGAGGAGTTTTGGTTTTGGAATTTGTTTATACTTGGCAGTCATTTTAAGGAGATTAGTGTGCACTTGTGGAATCTTGAATTCTTTCCCACTATCTTTATAATACTAATATCTCTCTCCCGCTCCTCTCTCTCAAAATGACATGTAAATTCAGTACTTTACTAGAGTTAGCAGTAAACTAAATCTCTTCAATACATTCCATGAATGTGGCAAAAAGCAAAATAAGTAATTGACTAGGAGCCTTTATTTAAATTGTCATGGTACTATTCCTTGGAGTTTACTACAAGCTTAAGTTCCTTATTTCTTAAGAAAAATCAGAAGAGAAATATCTCTAAGCAAAATGAAAAATGCAGAGGGCAATTTCTCAGAAACGTTTGGTTGTATTCATCCTTTCTTTTAAAAAAAGAAAAAAGAAAGAAATGTCTATTCATACTGAAAAACCTGAATGATTTAAATACACAGATTTACAAATAACAGCACCTGGAATGTGGGAACATATTTTCTTTTGATAATCTTACAGAATCCATAATCAAGAAGAGATAAAAAGTTAAACAGTTAAAGAGCTAAAGAGACCTGACCTGCTGAAGCAACTTTAGATAGGAAACATGATTTAATTTACATGTGGCTGAAAAGATAAACATTTGTTTGTACAACAGTCCCATTTAATGTTTCATTTCAACTTTCCCTTATCAGTTTTCAGACTCAATTGTCTTGACCATGGTCACACTGCCAATTTTCTGGGTTAAATCTAAAGGACAAAAGAGAGTTGTGCACTTCTATATTTTGCACTGGGGAACTCTTCTCCTTTTTTTAAAATCAAAAATACTTAATCAAAAATTATTCTTTATTCATTTTGGTCATCTAATAAGACAGATATTTATTGCATACTTTTCTTTTCTTTTACTTTGTTTTCCACAGCAAACAGAAAAATCTGGATAATTTTTAAAATGTTTCTTCCTAGAAAGTAGGTGACTTATGTTTATTTTTATTTATTTATTTATTTATTTTAGTTGTCAAGCATATATAAGATAACAAATAAAAGTATAAACATAGTTAGAATACATGAAAAGAGTAAGAGTAAAAACGAATATTAGGACAGGGACGGTAGGCACGCAGGTGCTCTTATGCACGCCCCTTACAGGCCTCTTAGGAATGGGGTGAGGTCTACAGTACACAGTCTAAGGTTAAAGTTTGGGGATTTGGGGAAGAAACTACAGAGTCAGGTAGTGAATTTCAGGCGTTGACCACTCTGTTGCTGAAGTCATATTTTCTGCAATCTTTGTCAGAGTTTGTTGCAGAAATCACATTCAGGAAGCACAGACAGATAACTGATTCAGCAGGATTCATTAACTTCTCTTTATATACACAATTACATATACAATGCCAACAACAGATTCTTCCAACGTGGTAGAGAGTTACAGGCAAAAAAAAAAGACAGGCAGAGGAGAGAAGAGCAGAGATGAGTTTCAGTTTCAATTCAGCAGACGAGATTCAGAGTTTTAGAGCCACGCCCAGGCTCCTTCCTGTTTCAGTTTCCAAAGAGTCCTCATTGGCTGATCTGTTGCCATGCCTTTTCATTGGCTGACCTTGTTACTATGCCCTATTCCAGGTCATGAATATTCTGACAGGATTCATGGATTATTGTTAGATGCTGGGCACTATAACCCTAGTCATTATCTCTAAAGACATTGATGGGCAAAACACCAGACATTTCATATAATACCTTCCCAGGATTGAATCGGCCTGTCTGGTCCAGTTATCAAAAGACAACCTGTAGTGGGCCATCCTTTGTTAAGTGGTACATTGTCTGTGACTGGATTCTTGGTGAGAGTTTCCCTTCATTTGAATACACTTTTTTCAGAAAACAATGGCTTTTCATGAACTAACCAAACAGACACATTACGTAATTGGCACTTATGAAGTAGTTGACTTTTTATTGGTGCACGGTTTCTGTTTTCTTTTTTGTGTATGATCCTCTTATAACCCATCCAGTGGATATTTGTCACTAGAAGATTCATACCTGAACAATACCGCTCTATAAAGCCTTGGTAAGATCACACCTAGAATACTGTATCCAGCTTTGATCACCACACTATAAAAAAGATGTTGCGATTCTAGAAAAAGTACAGAGAAGAGCAACCGGGATGATTAGGGGATTGGAGACTAAAACATATGTACGAAGAACAGTTACAGGAACTGGGCATGGTTAGTCTAGTGAGGAGAAGAGACTTGATAGCACTGTTCCAATATTTGAGGGGCTGCCACAGAGAGGAGTGGGTTGAACTATTTTCCAAAGCACCTGAAGGCCAGACAAGGAAGAATGGATGGAAACTGAACAAGGAGAGATTCAACCTGGAAATAAGGAGAAATTTTCTGACAATATGAGCGCTCAACTAATGGAACAGCTTGCCTTCAGAAGTTGTGGGAGCTTCATCACTGGAATCTTTCTAGAAGAGACTGGACTGCCATCTGTCAGAAACGATGTAGGGTCACCTGCTTGGGTGGGGGGTTGGACTAGATGACCTACAAGGTCCCTTCCAACTCTGTAATCTTCTTCCTGGCCTCTGTAATCAGTTTGCCCAGTGCTTTCAAATAGAGTTTCTTAGTTTCAACAATCTATTGATTCTTAGTAGGCAAAATTGAACATGATGACTGGGCCTGAATCTTGTCAAATTACCTCAGATTGGTTTTGGTCTGTGGAATCCAAGCATGTTAATAAATTGCTTTCTAGTGTTTTTTGGAGACTTGTGGGCTAGGTCTCTACCCTTCTTGGCTCTGATAAGTGATATTTAGAGCTATGAGAAACTAGATTGGAGAGAATAACAGTATCTCACTGGGGAGGGGGGGGCTGAAAAAAACTGTAATTGATCTCCCTTTAACTATAACTCCTTTTTGTCTACTGATATCATATCCTGTTAGCACCCTTAAGAAGCCGATTATCTTGATCCTTTTATGTCAGGAGCCAGACCTGGGTGCGGGTCAGATACTGTATATTGGTTGCCTTTGCAGTTGACTTTTCCTATGATCTGGAGAGAGTACTACTCCCACATTCTGACTCTCTCTGCTCTCCATGCAACCCTGGGGGTGGGGGAGGGCAGGACCCTATACTCCGGCTGGTGTACATAAATGCCAGGTCCATTGTGAATAAAATCCCCCTCGTCCAAGAGCTTATTGACAAGGAGGGCGTGGACCTGGCATGCATCACAGAAACCTGGTTGGGCCAGGAGGGGGGGTCCCTCTGATTGAGATCTGCCCACCAGGTTTCCGGGTGCTACACCAGCCTCAGTTCCAGGGAAGGGGTAGTGGGTAAGTCGGGAAAGTCTTAATCCTAGACAGGTCAATGTACCTCAGACAGGCGGATGTGAGTCCCTTCTCCTGAAATGGGATCCTGGAGTCCAGTTGGGCTTGTTGATCACGTACCTGTCTCCCAGCTGCGTATCATCAGCCCTGCCCACGCTGCTCGATGTCATAGCCAAAGTGGCGGTTGAGCTCCCTAGGTTTATGGTCTTGGGAGACTTCAACCTGCCTACTATAGGTGAGACATTGGAGCTAGCGCGGGAGTTTATGGCCTCCATGACGGCCATGGACCTGACCCAAATTGTTCAGGACCCGACTCATGAGGGAGGACACA
>JANHFM010010055.1:41222-54904 GCA_032468115.1 Grayia smithii
TAAAATGAGGACCCAGATTGTTGGGGGCAATATGCTGACTCTGTAAACCACTTAGAGAGGGCTGTAAAAGCACTATGCAGTGGTATATAAGTCTAAGTGCTATTGCTATTATACTGTAAGTAATATATGTAAATAAAATCAAATTTTCCCTGGCAAAATTATAAAAATATTTATGTGGAACTGAACACTGATTACCTGGAATTTTGATAAATATACATTGGATTGTTTCTTCATTGAAGAGAATGGCTCAAATTTAGTAAAAAAATGGGCTAGATCAGGGATGTCAAACCCAATGCTTGTGGACTGGATCCGGCCTGCAGAGTGCTTAGATCTAGCCCATGGGGCCATCCTGGAAATAGTGAAGGTCTGGACCGTGGTGCCTCTTCCAGTGAAAAGGAGCTCACGAGGGCTGTGTGCAGCCCTCCCAAGTTCCAGTTTCACTGGCAGAGGGTTGCAGGAGGCAGTCCCAGCCAAAAATGGAATGCTCCCCTGAACTCTGTTTTTGCTGGCAGAGGGTTGCAGAAGGCCGTTCCAGCCGAAAACAGAGCTCAGGAGCCTGTTTCACTGGCAGAGCACTTGAGCGACCACAGGCGGCCCCCCAAAATGAGTTATGTCATGCTGGTCACATCCACCCTAGCCACTCCCACCCCAGCCACCCGAGGTCAAACACAACCCTGATGCATCCCTCAATGAAATCGAGTTTGACACTCCTGGGCTAGATTAATATACGCTAAACAATAATTTCTTTAACCGTCATTGATGAAGCATGCCACACTACTTGTATTATTACTTAATTTTAAGACAAACCATGATATATAAAGCAAATGACTGACTTTGTAGGATAAATTAAGTAAAAAAAACAGACAATACAAGCACCTTATAGGTTAGTGCAGTATGTGAATACAATGAGTTATTCTGAGAATTTTAAATAGGTTAAGTGGATAAATGCCTAACTACTTTAAAATGATAGGTTTTATCTTTTGAGGTAAATTTTATCTTTATCTTCTTTCATTTTCTCACTTTCATAGCTCTGATTAATGTTAAGAGCCTACTAAAGCTTTCAAATAAATCTCTCATTGTGCATAAAATAAAAGGCATTTAATCATTTGAACTGAAAGAATTATCATTTCTTATACAAAACCAATATCTGATATTGTTCACATATTAAACAATAGGTGAGTGTAGCAGTTAATTAAGCAAAATTGAAATCCTGCAATCAGAGTAGTTTTTTTGGTTTCTTTTTTGTGAATAAAAAACTCCTGATAGTTTTTTCCTTAATACTATCTTGCTTATTTCAGTGTTATTTCCTGGATTAAAAGGTAAAGATGTGGAAAATAATTATAGTTTAAGATTTCTCTAGCTTGAAACACCATAACTTTAGTGCTAAAGTTGTTTTAAGTTTGATATTGATTGTTAAGATTGTTCCAGTCTGTGCTTCATCCTTTCAGTGTCTCTGAAACGACCATCCTGCCTTTTAAAGTTCAAAATATTCAATGTTCTGCTACTCCCTCTGCCTTTGAATTTATCTCTTTTTTAGAGGAAAAAAAAATTAACTGCAGAAGTTTTTCTTTCCACTGCTGATGCTATTCCATTCTTCTTTTATTGTATTCTTCTATTTTAGTTTTTTTACCACTTCTTCTTTAATCCTGATACTTTTCTAGAGTCTTTTAAGCATGGTCTTCTTTATTTTTTTGACAATGAAACTCTTTTTGATCCCTCTTTGTGCTCAAGTTATCATCCTGTGTCTCTGTTTCTTTATTTATCTAAACTCTTTGAGAGGGTTGATTCTTCATCTTACAATGTTTATAATCAATCAGGTTTGGGAGTGGGCCATTTATCTGAGGCAATGCTTTTAAAAAAAAACAACAACCCTCTGACTCATATTTTAGAGGTCAAGTCCTTGTGCCTGACACTGCTGTTTCTTCACTGTGCACTTGATTGTTAAAAAAAAGGTTTACTTTCTTTTTTTTCTGCATTATTGCAGGGCAGGTTTCAATCCTTAATATCTCCTTAATATCTCCTTAAAAAAAGGTCAGTGCTTGTTCCTGTTATTTAAAATCTGTTCTATATTTTCGTAGGAGCCATGATTCATGATCCAAGTATTAGCATTTTCTCTGGGATGTTCTACCATTGCTTTAAGATAAATTAAGAGATTGTCATGCATTAAACTGATCACTGTTTCCATAATCTATTGTGCCTTTTCCATTTGTCTCTCAGATCATCAGAGTTTCCTCCACTTACAACCTCAGAATGTTAATAATCAGCTAACTTTAATAATTTATTGAACTTACTGCAGGGATCACTAATTCTCATTCATCATTCATTTGATGAATATATGTAGAGTCTGGGAGCAATAAGCAGGCAGAGGAGACTGCAGCTTTATTAGCATCTGCTTTATTTGTTTCATGCAAGATTATGACAATATTCTTCTGGCAGGTGTACCTAAATCTATTCTCCATCCCCAATCTTAATACAGAACCTTAATGCTTGGGCTGCTTTGGACTTTCCATGCTATTTTTATATCTCATTACAGCACAGAATTCTTTAATGGTTCCCTTTCTTTCTCTTAGCTGTTTTCAGATTGTTTCCTGCTTTACAGAAAAGCTTCAGGAAATGGTGGCAAAAACAACACCTGGAGCACATCACATGGATAAGAACTCTTTATTTTCATCTATCCTGTGGTGACAAGGGCAAAGTAATGTTCTCATTTTTCATTGAGATTGCAGGATATCCAGTGACCTTATTTAAAATTACTTGTTCTTTTTTAAGAAGGACTGATTAGCAACTTCTAACATACTGTCACCATGATGATTTTATTCAACACTTAATCAGTTTATTCACTTGAATCAAATCTTCACTTCATGTTACCAGAGTGGAGCTAGGATAAAATCTTGTACTCTAATACATTTCTGGTTTATGAGTTTGAGGAAATGGATAAAGGGTTTGTGTTATGGTCTTCAACAGAGTTTAGACTCCTGTTCTTTCTTATTGCTATGTGTTGTCAGGGAGGTGTAAGTAATTAAATTCTGGAAGTTATCAGTATCTCTTTCCTGGAGTGTATTGTCCTGGTTGTCTTTTAATAAAGGGTACACCCCCTTTTGAAGAGGCTTTCCCTGAACCAACAATATTGATATCTAATTGCAACTTTTCTTTTTAAAGATACTGTTGAGAATTATGTATGGCTCTACTTGCAGTAAGATCCAGAGGATATAGATCAGCGATGGCAAACCTTTTTAGGTTTGCGTGCCACCGAGCCTGGATGTGAGCGCGCAACCCAGCCACTGTGCATACGCAGAGCTAGTGCATGTCCCCCCCCCGCGGCGTGCATACAATCGTGTCATCTGCACATCTGGAGAGCAGTCACGCATGTGCCCCCACTGAATTGTGCGTGCAATGCGGCCACTGCGCATGCACAGAGCAGGTGCGCACACAATTACATCATCAATTACATGCGCACACTGAACACTGCCTGTCTCGCGTGCATGCACACCCACCTGCACATGCACACGAGAGAGTAGAATGGCGCGCGTGCACAGGTGGAGGTAAGTTTAGCAATGGCTCACATGCTGGGCAAAAGGCTCTGCGTGCCACTTACGGCCATGGGTTCTCCAACACGGATATAGATCATATGGACCCCTTTCAGGATTTAAACCAGGATGTGGAACCAAAATGCACTTGGATGCAGAGATATTTCCCTGGTCCTATTTCATCACCCAAACCATGCTATCCTTCTAAAAGGGTTAGAGATCAGAAGCATTGTTTTACAGTGATTCTAGTCTTCCTAAGTGGTGACTTCAAACAGGAATTGAAATGGTTTCTTGATGAATAACAACCCTGTCTTGCTAAATTTCAGGCTACTTCATCCCATCCAGATTTCTACAGTTTTTAGACACTGGGTGAAAATCTTCACAGCATCTTCAAATCTTGCCTGGTTTGGAAACATGCACCTGAGTATGTTTCTGAGCAGACTGATAATTTCTCATCTCAACTCTATAGATAAGTTCTCAATGAATTTCATGTAAATATCAAAAAGTACAAATGAGAGGATTCCATCTTATGCAACCTTCCAAAGGAATGCACATTAGACACTCATTCTTACCACAACCAACTGGTATGCCTGTTTAGGAGAAAATCAAAACTATTGGAAAACATAACTGAACTCTCAAACCTTCCAGATAGTTTCCCCATTATTGTAGTTTTATTATGTTATTGTATAATAAAAAGAGGAGGAGAGGGAGGAAGAGAAAAAAACATATCTAAATGTCCTGATAGGCAGGACCAGGAAGGGTGTCTATATCTGAAGGGGACATACCAACTCCTCTTTTAAGACATCTGGTATGACCTACTAGAGTTACTGTCAGACCTCCCAGATAAACCATACAGGAAACATGATCAGATAGGTTAGTTCTACTTTTAACAGAATCTTATAAGTCTGAAATCTCCCACCATCTTCTTTTTATAACCTGATCAATTAGGATGATTCTTTCCTAAATTTCTTTCTCCAGCTATTAAGTAACTCTGGCTTTTTGCCCTCTTGTCTGCCCTTCCAAATGCAGTATCTCTCATCCCTCAGGGACATTTCCCACATGCCAGCAATAGAATAGAATAGAATAGAATAGAATAGAATAGAATAGAATAGAATAGAATAGAATAGAATAGAATAGAATTCTTTATTGGCCAAGTGTGATTGGACACACAAGGAATAGTTATATTGCTGTTTAATTTGTATGTTTTTTTAATTAATAACATTATGGTTTTTTTAAATAAATGTTGTCATTTTTCTTAAAGTTTCATAAAATTAAATAATAGACAACAGCAGAAAATCGCAATCTAAGGGATGAGAGTTCCAAGTTGAGATGGGCTACTTATAGTCATTATTTCTTTGGTATTTTCCCAACAGGGTGATGCTGGTGAGAAAGGCCCAGAAGGGGCTCCTGGCAAAGATGGCAGCCGAGTATGTCCACAGCAGAAATCAATTTCTCTTCTCTTAAGGCAGCAAAAATTTTATTTAATGAAATAAGTGGCTGGCTGATGGGGAAGGGGAATACGTAACATATTGGTCTATAATCCTAGACTTTAGTGCCAAGCTCTAGAGAAGTTTGACAATATCTAATAATCTAACAGAGAGCTTAATTAAAATAGATTAAACTGTAGGATATTCTAATACTGTTAAAACTGGGGTGTGCGTGCACGTGTGTTTCTGTGTGTTGGTGTGTGTGTTGGTGTGTGTGTGATGAAGCTTTTCTTACTGAGTGAGATATTCTTACTGAGCAAGTCTTCTCACCCTTTTTAAAGTCAACCTTCCTTACCATCCAACCAACCACACTTAGATTATTTACTCCGGTGTGGTCCTCTGTTTTCTCTATGCAAGAGGATACAGTCTGTGATGGTAGCTACTTTGTTTTCTCCAATAGAGAGAAGACCCAAATCCCCAATAAAGGATCAATAAAAACAAAGCCCTGGTTAAGTTTTAAAGCTTTAGAATTAAGTCATAAATGCTTAGCTTGCTAAGCTGTAACCCCAAGTGTTTTATGGGACAAAGGCATAAGGGGTCCATTGCCCAGTGTGTTCAATTCAAATGAAAGCACATCAGCAGTGGACCTAAGTATTGAACTGGGACAATACTCCAGGAAGATACAGGCTGTGATGGTAGCATCTCATCTTCTCCCTTATGGAGGAAAGGCAGCAGGAGGTGGGAGCTTTTATGGACAACATCCTGGATTCCCAATCAAAGCCTTTTATTTTCATGTTTTCCAACATGCTGAACTAGATGGAGGATCGAAGTTGGCCACGAACAGGATTTCGTTCCCAAATCCTATTCAGTATTTTACTGCCATGCTGGTGTTGCAGCTGCACTTCCTCTGTTCATTCCTTAACCGAATTAGATAACACGATATGGAAGGACACAGAGGCAGGAAGCAACCATGGTAGACTCAGACTGAGATCCAAACCCACATACTGTTAGGTTTAAATGCTAACAGTATTAAATTAGAAAAAGGCTGGGAATAACTAGCTAAGAAAGATGTTTATCCTTCTACTTTCTAGTGGGCCATTAGATCAGGCGGAGGAAGATTGACAGCGCTATAGAAAATTCAGTATAACTTAATTGAAGCATTGTGTTTTGTGCAATTAACGTGTGTGGAATGGCTTTGAATTGTAAAATAAATGGGCAGATTCAAGGAAAAAGAGTGAAAGGGATGAAGGAAGTCACTAGTTTGATTTGGACCTATTTTAATTTAATAGGTGAGGATATGAACACAAGGTTGGGAGACCTTTGATCTTGCTTTCAATCAGCACACCTAACTCTTTTATTTTCTCCATTGTCAGGGCTTGAGTGGTCCCATTGGTCCTACTGGTCCTGCTGGCCCTAGTGGAGAGAAGGTAAGACATCCTGCCTCTTGTTAGGTCATGTGGCAGGTAGACAGCTAGAGGCCACACGTAAGTTCTCTAAATAGTTCTGCTTCGATAGTAAAGTTTCCTATCATCTGGCATTGAGAATTTGGGGTATGACTGTGGATTAGCAATAGCACTTAGACTGATATACAGCTTCACAGTGCTTTACAGCCCTCTCTAAGCAGTTTACAAAGTCAGCCTATTGCCCCCAACAGTCATTTTACTGACCTTGGAAGGATGGAAAGCTGAGTCAACCCTGAGGCGGTGAGAATCGAACTGCTGGCAGTTTGCAGAATTAGCTGGCAATACTGCATTCTATCCACTGTGCCCACCACAAGTTGTCTTAGAATGCCTTAATAGCTATTTCTATGCCTTTGAGGAGCCTTGGAAGCTATTTTTCATGACAAAAAGTATACACGGAACAGTAAAACACAATAGGAAATCACATTTGCTATGCTTTATGACCTAGATCTAGAGCAGTGGTTCTCAACCTGTGGGTCGGGACACTTTTGGGGGTCGAACAACCCTTTCACAGGGGTCGCCTAAGATCATCAGAAAACGCATATTTCCAATGGTCTTAGGACCTGAGACACCGCTCCTCTTGTGGTTGGGGGTCACCACAACATGAGGAACTGTATTAAAGGGTTGCGGCATTAGGAAGGTTGAGAACTACTGCTCTGGTGCCTAGGCAAGAAGCCTCAACTGTCTGCCTGCCCTTTCCTCCCGATCTCCCACTACCAAATTGTTCAACTGCAATGGGGGAAAATGTACATGTGATTAATTTTCTTGGTATACCTTTCTACATATGTATGTTGCATGCTTATGGCTTTGAAAGTACAGCACATGATCTCTTCTGCTGAAATATGGATGTATTTGTTCTTTATAGTCTAGCAAGAGAAATATACTGTATGTTGCAAAATATAGTAGTGCTCCCATTGCAAATCCCCACTTTTAAATCATTCTTCCTATTCAGTGAATGACACATAATTCCACTGCTACAGAAGATCTGCCAAGGTAGAGGCATTTTAGGTTTCAAGGGCTATACTTCAGGGGTACAGGAAACTGTTCCATGGAATTATAGTTGCTTATCTGCTTTTCTATTCTGTCACATCCCTCCCTGTAAATTATAATCATCCAAAGAGCTTCTGCTCCACCCTTTCATCTTTTGTATTTTGAAGAAGCTGGCCTGGATTAGAGATTCCTAGAACTGCCTCCCTGAATGCCTTCTTGTGTTGATTCCTTCCCTAAAATTCCCTCCCTGAAATTCACATTTTCCTTTTTTTTTTTTTCAGAATAACTTTAATCTAAGCCAATGTACAAACAATTGAACTAATAGCCTGTCTTTCCCAGATTGGTCTCTCTCTCCCCTTCCTGCTCCCCCAATGCTTTCCTGTTTATTTTTAATTGTAAATCCCTACAGGAATCTGTCAACCCTCCTCTTTGTAAATTCCATGTATTGGGATGGAATTCTATCTATATCCTACTGGACTGAAACGCTCATTGTCATGACCTTTAACTGGGTGCAACAGAACATCATAGGGCAACAATTTTTTGAACCAAAGTACCTTAAATAGGCTAACTTATAGAGTATGTCCAAAATCTGGGACCCATTATTCTGGAAGGATTGAAACTGGGAAAGTTGTGGCTGCTTCAGTGCTACCAGATGCTGTTGTGCTGCTTTGCTTCTGCTACATTCACGTGAACTTCCTTTTCAATGTTCCATGACAGTTTCCCAGTAATGAGTAGGGAGGGAGAGAGGAACAAAAAAGAATGAATGCACATATACCCTTTCAACCCATTCCACTACCACCCACAAGCTCCCTGATCTCTGCCCACAAACTTTTCCTGACGTGCACTGCCCCCATGTGCCTTTTCCAACACATGTAGGATCTCTTGCACATCTCCATGTTCAAGGAAGGAAGGAAGGAAGGAAGGAAGATTTTTGAAACTCTCTGCCTGCTTCCCACAAGGAAACAGAATGGGGAAACCAGCAGGAAGTCATAAGTTGCTTCCGCTCTCACTGCTTTTTTGTCTACAAATGGTCATTCTGCTTCTCTGTTTAAGTAAGGAAATATCTGTGAAATGATGAGCCAATGGGTCACAGGTTGTCCAGTAAATAATAATAAACAATGAATCTGCCTTAATTTCTGTTGTGCCAATGTATAAAAGGAAAGCAGGCAACATCAGTTTGTTGAGAAGGGTTGACCATTCTTACAAATATGAAAGTTTACTTGCATCAAGTAAACTTTCTACCATGAACAATAAAGAAAATGACTCCATATTTTTCTTGTTGTTGCAGCATTTCTACTTTGAGCCTCATCAAAGAGTCTTCTACAGCATCAATTTGTTTGAATAACTATAAATATTTTACATTTCTTTCCTTTTTCATTTTTAGAAAATCCAGTCTCTGGTGATGAAAATATTTCAAGTAGTATTTCTCCAAATATTACCATTACTGAGAAATTGACGACAATCATTACTCCTAGTTCTGCTTCTAGTATTACCTCTTTAAACTCTACTGTTACATCACTAGAAGGTAAATTGACTTTAACATTTCTATGGATCTAATTTGACTCATTTAATCACATGATAAAAACATAACTTCCTCAAAGTGTTGCCATTTCTGTTTTCCCAGTTTTCCTATCTTTTCTCAGACTGCTAGTATTCTGACCTATTCTGACCTGAAAGAAAAAAGAAAATATTGAAATGTAATTTTCATTGAATAATTCTTAGTGCAATTTCCCAATTTTTCAAGAAACTGTTCAATTTTTAAATTCCTTTTATCAGGAATCAGATGTTATAAATATTCTTAATTTTACCTCTAGACAGCAATTTATCACTTCCCTTCCCAATTTCAGGCTATTATTTTAAATCAATTTTTTAGCTAGTACTAAAATACTTTATTATGCAAATGTATTGTTAAACATCTGAAATGTTTGAATCAGATTTTACTATCATACATCAGTTCAAAATAAATTCAAACTCCTAAATAGTGAGTCATGAAAATAAACAGCAGAGTTCATAACTGTGAATCATAAATGTGAGTAACAATTAAAAGAAATAGAATAAAATTAATACTTTGTCTGGAACAAAACATGATTATTAGTAAGTTATAGCTAATACTGCAGGTAACAGGATAATGTTTAGCTATGTTCAGTAAGACGAAGTTCAACTGATCAGATAACCATAGGTGAAATGCAAAGGAATGAGTAGGACATTAGTCTAAAAATATGGATAATACCTCCTGACATGAAATAACATAAAGTGAACAATACAATACTACACAACACAACATGGCTCAATATCTGTATTTTTCCTGTGCCAGAGAGGCCTAGTCTTTTCTCAAATGGAATGTCCTCATATCTCCCCTCAGTGACAGCTGTTGGGAAGGCATTAAATCTAGCCAAAGACAAAAATCTCCTACATTTAGAGACCAGTATTTTATCAAGTGTTAAGATACTTAAAATTTAATAACTGGAGCAGTGAAGGGTTGGACAGTGAATAAAAACACTTAGTTATAGCTAATTGGTTAAAGAGAGCTGGCCACTGCATGAAGGAATCTGAGCTGTAATTAGTTGCTGTGAGAGTAAAGGGGGAGTTTCCTTGTTGCTCGCTTTTTTTCTCTGTGCTCTGTGATTTACCTCATGATGTTCCTGCTATGTTGATTTACCTGACAATGCCCCTTTTCCTATTTTATTTATTGTAAATATATTTATTTATATAAAAATGCTTGTTTGTGTTAGCATCTCTGACTCCATTTGGACACCGGCTGCACAATGCCCTGACATTAAGATAGAATGGTTAGAATGGTTGAGAGCAGGGGTGAAATCCAGCAGGTTCTGACAGGTTCTGAAAAACCGGTAGCGGAAATTTTGAGTAGTTCAGAGAATTTGCAAATACCACCTCTGGCTGGTCCCAGAGTGGGGAGGGAATGAAGATTTTGCCGTATGCTTCCACTGCCAGGCCCACCAAGCCACGCCCACCATGCCACACCATGTCCACCAAGCCACTCCCACAGAACCGGTAGTAAAAAAATTTGGATTTCATCACTGGTTGAGAGAGATTACTCAAAATATATTTAGGTATGACTGACTGATGCATCTGAAGCTCCAGATCAAAATGTGCTATTTGAGATCATTAAGTGCAGACTCATAGCCCATCAATTTACACAAAAATGTGAAAGCACTTTGTTGCTGCTAGTTCTATAGATGGTGTGGTTCTTCATTCACATCAAGTTCTTTCAAAGAAGCTGGGATATTGTAATGTATCAGCATAGTATATTTGTAGATCCAAGTAATGTGGCTTTTTGTAATTGACAGATGGAAAACTTGTATCTTTATCCATTTTCCCCTCATCTTTTGTAGAAATTGATTATGTAATCATTTGAAGAAGTTAACTATTATTATTGTTAATCAACCAGATGTTTAGATTGGATTTAGCATTTTTATCTACCAGTCAATTCCTTTATTTCTTTCCAGAGACATCAAGTAATACTACCAAGCCAGAGACATTTTCCCCCAGCATACCCACAACAAATATTATTTCACCAAATACATCAGCTAAGTTGTTTACTACACAGCGGAATACAATACTGACTACTAACAATGAGACAACAATGACTCCAAATTTAAGCTCAACACCGCATCTAACACCTGAACCTACTAAGCCAACAATATATAATTCTACCATTTTTCTTACTACAACCATGACTGAGAACAACAATGTGATGGTAAGATTGTGAAAATTTAGGATTGTTATGAAAAAGAAAAACTATTAATCTCCTTTATTGGGATCATTACTGTAAATTAGTGATTGGTGTATTAATCAGTCTCATCAACATGACATTTCAGATACTTTTTAAAAGGTGCCAGCCTATATTCTTCAGCTTCTTGGATGATTCTCATAGGTGCCCATTTATTTCTTTGAATCTCACTTAGGCTATTGTTGTCCTTATTTTATTTTATTGGGGAAGAGGGTACAAGAGAATGGATGTGTTTACATAACTTTTTTCCTCAGCAGAAGTTCCAATAGCTGATTGGCAAACTGCCCAGAGCACAAATGTGAAGGGAAGAGGGAACATAAATGTGGTCTTCTCTAATGTGCTTTCCCACATTCAGGATTTTTATAGCATTTGACATTCAGACACTGTAGTGTTCTACATGACCATTTTACTAGCTACTGTTTTGCTACTATTTTGTGTTCAGAAAATATGAATTGTCACACAATCTTATCTTGCTATATGAAAATGTATCTGAGTACAGGTAAAACTAATTGTGCAATAAAATGGTTATTGCATAAACATTGGCCTTAGTCTGAATTTACATTGACTCTGTCCTCAGTATTGGAATTACAAAGCTAAATATTCCTAAAACAAAAGAATCTGATGCTAAAGTAACATATTCCTTGATACTGACCCTTCTTTCATATATCTGATGTTTGATTGCCTTTGAGGAAGTTTACCTATGACTTCAAGTGGATAAAATTTAAGTTCAGCAGATTTCTTTGGTTTGACATCTCCATTTCAGGTTACCCTGTATTTACCAATGGTCTTTTCAGCCATGTAATACTATTTGTCTGATGGAAACACATACATTTTTGAATTGTGTCTCCTTTCAGAAAATGGTTGAAAGTTTTCTAACATAATAGAACCATGAGAATATTTCCTAAGATAATTATCTCTCGCATATGTCTGCCAGCCTGAACTTTGTAATTATCTTCACAGGTATGGCTCAGTGTGTCCTTATCACATAAGGTGAACTAGTATTTCAGAAATAGTCTTCTTGATGTTGGTCTCTCTATTATAGAATAGCCTTCTTGGAGATAGTTGTCTAACACATTCTTTGTGGTCATGTTTACACCAAGTTACTGGTTTGCCTGCTTAATACACCTATTTGTTTAAAATCATATGTAAGCATAAAAAGACATTTTTAGTCATTTCTGTTATTATACTTTGGGATTTACTTTTTCCACAAGATAAAAATATTTGTGCTTGTTTCTGTCACATTTTATCAATGTCGTTTATTCTTTGTTCTTGAATTATTCAGTAAGACATCAATAAAGGAGAATATTTGTAGCTCAGGATTGAAATTAGGGGTCCTTGGTGCTCTCTGAACTTAATTGTTTTAATTGTTTTCTTGCAGATGGTTCATTAGGCTAGTACTGATGATGTTACATAGTTTGGGTGATGAAGCATCTGCAAGACAACAACCAAGCTCAGAGAGCACCAAGGACCCTCCAAGCACATATCAATTAATTGGTGACTTCACAGAAATGCAATCAGCAAATAAAATAGACAAATGACACTAGACAAAGGGAAATGCAATGATATACTCTTCCATCCTTTCTTTTTCTAGTTCAACATCACATGTATGAAAATCAAGCAGATGCCTCCTGCCACTGACGTGGTATGCTTGGAACTCCATGAAGTCCAATCTTGTGTAAGTAGGCAAGAAGGAGAAAATGGCAAGGCATTCATTATAGGTTTTGCTTTGCTTTAAGATAAAAAGTTGTGGTGGTGGGGTTTCTTGGTGCAGAAGTTCCAACATGGAAAAGTAAAAAGTGATGGTTAACCTCCACCTATCTTTAAAACAATAGGTGCGATTTGTTTCTATTCAGTGCAAAATTGCATGTATTTCAAATGTTTATCATCACCATTTGGTTCTAGACTTTGACAATGCTTTGTTCCTAAAACTTCATGCATTTCATTTGTTATGTTTATAAGTTGTCCAATGAAGTCTAGCATCATATTTACACACCAGGCACTTTTTCACTACAATTTCCATAGTTGTAGGAACAGCATATAGCTTCTCTAAATGTGTAAGAGGCAAGGAGAAAGAGAGTAATGGCTCATTTGAGCCCAATAGTTGAAAAGCATAGATATCTAGACAAAGGAAAAGGACGGAAAGTGATTAAATGAGCACTGTGAGATTGTGAAACAACCCATCCATTGCATACTTCCATGTGATATTGTGAAGCAAGTATGGTTTTACATGGTGATGTTAGGATGCCAATTTCTTAATGTTGGCATCATTGTGGTTAATTCTTAGAGTCTGTTCTGGAGGGTAGACCAAGGTAAGAATTCATGGCATCCTGTTTTTATAACAAGGAAAATTAAGCTGAATTGGAGGAGAGATTGTAAAGATTTGTGAAACTGATTAGACATTGACTAGGCTAAAACATATGAAGAACGGTTGCAGGAACTGGGTATGTCTGGTTTAATGAAAAGAAGGACTAGGGGAGACATGATAGCAGTGTTCCAATATCTCAGGAGCTGCCACAAAGAAGAGGGA
>JANHFM010010055.1:61199-77229 GCA_032468115.1 Grayia smithii
TTGCTTGTGTAATGTTGTGGTTGAAGCTGAAGTAGTCATTGACAGGTAGGATATTGTGGCAGATAATTTTATGTGCTACGCTTAAGACAGACTGGAGTCTGACAACAACATTCAAATACTAATTGGAAACTCTGACTGGATTCACAGATTACATGGGTCATAGTGATATTTGGTTTTATTTTAGCATTTTATTTAATAATGTGTTTACTAAATTTGTGTAAGCACATTCAGTTTGATTTGTAAACCATCACTTATAACTTATTTAGGTATTTTTGTATTGCTTGAATTTTGTCTGTTGATCTAGACAGCTAAACAGAGGTAAACAGATAAAATATTCCCCAAATCCTTAAATACATATAATTATTTTCCAGAAGCACACCTACAGTGTGTCCCATCTTTCAACTAAAAAAAAATACTCTCTTCATGTGCAAGACAAAATGAGTTGGTTTTCAAAGATTTCCTAGAGCCTCGCAGTGATGTGACATTTCCACTGAAAAGGAGTTTCAAAGAATGCTTGGCTATAGGGCCACATCAGGTATAATCTTGGAGAGATAGAACATGGAAAGTTTATTTTATTTATTCATGAACTATGGTGGCACAGTGATTAGAATGCAGTATTTGCATGCTAACTCTGCCCACTGTCAGTAATTCAATCCTGACCAACTCAAGGCTGACTCAGCCTACCATCTTTTCAGGTCAGTAAAATGAGGACCCAGATTTTTGGGGCCAATTTGCTTACATTGTGAACTACCCAGAGTGTGCTGTAAAGCACTATGGAGCAGTATATAAGTCTAAGTCTATTGCTATACTATTTCATTTGTTTGGATAGGCAAATGACTTAAGGAAAAGATGGCCAGATAATCAGAATCAGATCTATATAGGTTTTAAATGTGGCAACCACCACCTTAAACCACACCCAGAATTCAGTTGGAAACTAAGACAACTCCCATTAGTACTGCAGCTGCCTCATTCTGCAGAAGCTGCAGTTTCCACAGGTCTTTTAAGAGTCATCCCATGTTGAGCATTTTGCAATAATGACCACACCCACCCCAGCTCTTTGAATGGGAAAAACGTCACAAAACATCACATGATGGCAATGTGACACCATGAGTTTGACACCCATGATCTAATAGAAGTGACTAGAGCTTTAGTGACTATGAGCAAGTCCTCAAATCCAGAAAAAAAAGTTGTAATTGTACAAAAAAGTTTATCTGACATCTGGTCTTCAAACAGATGTCCAAAGCCACTCCTTATTCTTCTACCACATATCTACTTATGGCTATGGTATATACTATGTATCAGCAGCATATGATGATGTTTTATCATTCTAGTCAATTGTGACTTATTTAATAAGCCACAGTTATATAAGCCATATATACGTAACTTTGAATAAAACCTGTGTAAGTGCTATTGTAAATGTTGTTAAAGCTTCTTTGCTTGATAAATAATTCCAATATTCTCTGAGAGTAAATTTCAGTTTTCTCTGCTTTAGAAAATATAGGTGCAGAAGCATTGTGTGGCTTTTTGGATGACAAGCAATCGGATTTGAAAGCGGTAATTTATTCATGCTTTTACATATAGGAGTTGAGTGAGATAGAATAATTAAAACCTAAAATATTACAAAATCTGAATAGTATGTTTGTATGCCAGTATCCTTTATGACTAAAATCATGTAAATGAACAGTGATATTTTTCACAAATTATGTAGAATAAAATGTCAATATTTTAATAATCAAATTACTATAAAAAGCAACTAACTGTAGGAATTTCCCAAACAATTTCCAACATACTGTTTTTAGAAAACAGACTAAAATGTTACACTTTTAAGCAATAAGCAATATGCATTTTCCTGGATTTGAGATGTTATCAACTTAAAATGTCAACCAAAAGTTCCTTTGGGCAGAAAAGGCTTCTGGGCATCTGCAATATCCGGCCTGTGAAGAAACCACTTGTAGCTATCACAATCGCCACAGAATATTTCAGAAGACAAAGTGAAACTGTTTTCATGGTGTTGTTTCATTCATTAAAGATATAAACAGCTTTCAAGATGTGCAGTGTTCTATTACATAGTGAAAAAGAAATTCCAAGAGTTTCCAGAAATTGAGTCCTGAAAATTAGTTTTCTTTGTGTTGTAATTTATCATACAAAACATATGAAGTACACAGGACTTCTATCTTTCCAAACTATCTTCCCAAACATGCATAATATCTTAAAGCTGTGTGATTCAATTTCAAGGAGATTCAGCAACTCACACTTTCACAGTGAATCTTCAGATTGAATTCTTGAATCATTTGAAAGAATCACAGTGAATGAGGTGCTTTGAATTACTTTGATTAAGAGATTTGATGGGGTTTTCTTTTATACTGCTGCGATTTTCCTCCCAAAATGAACAATACTATTCCACCTATTGTGTCTCACTTCTGAATTAGAATCAGAATTAATTTAGGTATGTGGAGTGCAAAATTTATTCCACCGGTGGATGGTTGCTTATACTAGTTTGCTTTCTTATATAATCCTCTTCCTTTTCCTCAAGCCACATCCTTTTATTATTGTATTTATTTCCTTTACTCCCAATGTACTTGTCTAGCCTGAAATATAGCCAACTGGCACATGTGCCCAATCTGTCTGTAGTTGTTTATTGCTGTTATTCCTCCCCTTTTGTGCCTTTTCATTTTCTGCATATATTTTTTTTTTGCTATTTACCTGTCTCTGTCTTACTTTATACTCTGTAAGTCTACCTCAGACCTAATGTCATACCATGATATAAAGAATTAGTCTGTATTATATGCAACAGGTTATTGCTTACATTAGCACATGTGAAATGTGTCATAGCAATAATGCACAAATGTCTTGGGATGTTTTTAAGTTGTTGCCCAAGCATCACATAACCCATCATTCCCAGAAGAGGCTAATTCTGCCTCTTCTGCTCTTCCAGGAAGCTATCAGCCCAGAAAGATAAATGGCCAACAATTATAGAACCTTCAATCTTTAGTAAGAACTTACTTTTTTAAAACTGTTTTTAAAGGCTTTGTTTTTAAGATTTAATAGGGCATTTTGTCAGCCCCACTTCCCATAAACTGGATATTATAACTCCCTAAACAGTTTGGAGTTGTTCTGTTGTCCTTTCCTCATTCCTGCTATGTCTTCTTTAAACAAGATGTGAGAGTATTTCAAAGTGAAAGCCTTAAAGCTACCTGACATAGGAGGTTAGACTAGGGTACAAAAACTTCAGAGGAAGCACCTTTTCTGTGTAACAAATTTTATTAAAAGACATAAACTGTATGGAGGTCATTAATGGTCCATAATTTCTGCTGCTTGCATTCCTGACAGGTGTTTTCATGCTTCTTTGGTTCAATCCTATTTTGTTTTTTCCTTTTAGCTTGGGATAAAATCCCACAAGCAGGAACGCACTGAGATTCACCAGGTCCATTCTCGGGGGACCCTTATTGCCTTGGTCACCACTGGACTGCTGTTGGCATTTTTGGGATTGGCTGGATATTATTTTATGAAACGACAAAGCTGGAGTCCCATGGGAGAGAGGCTGGTTAGTGCTTATAGTTGGCAGAACAATTAGAAAGCTCAAGACATGTAACAACAGTTGCAGAGAAAAATAACAGGGTTGCTATTCCATTACACACCAAGTGGTGTGCTCATTTCCATAAAATATTCTACAATTTGAAGTTATGCTTACTTTTTTCAACAGTAAGATTAAACAATTTATAAACACCATCAAATAGGAATCGTATGTTCCCCAATATCATGCTTTAAATTTATCCTCTCGTTTCTGCTGCACTAAAAACTTTCCCTATGATTTTATCACCAAATGATGAAATAAAGAATGTGAAGAAAAAGAAAATATTTTTCTTAATTCATTTGTTGTTTTCAATTTCTGTTTCTTCTATCTTTAGGCTTGCTGGAAACCTTTTGATTTTAACTATGTCAGCTAAATGCACAACTGGAACTGTAATTAATTTTTCTTTTTAATATTTGGGGATGTGCAAATATTGTTCCCAAATCCAGAAGGAGGTAAAATGAAGTAGAGAAGTGGAACTGGAAAAGGGCACTTAATTCTCTTCCTACCTGCTACTTTTACTTCAATACCATTCATGGAGTTTCAGTCACAGAGAAGTTGACTGCATATGTAATTCAGGGGTGGGTTCCACTTACCTTTAGTACCGGTTTGCAACGGCAGCGCGCTTGTGTCTTTGCTTCAGTCGCGCAAGCACACTTCTGCACATGCGCAGAAGCTTCTGCGCATGTGCAGATTGCACCATGATGACATCGGGGTGGGTGCGTGGAGCCTCCTGACGGTTTTACTACCAGTTCTAAGAACCGGACAGAACCAGGAGCAACCCACCATTGATGTAATTTCCCAGAAAAATATATATATATTTTTAAAAAAGAGTTTCTCTCTAAGAAATTAACCACTTTCATACAATGAATTTCTGTAGGTCACCTTCATTAACCTGGAATGCAAACATAGAGCTCTGTAGAGTTTCACAGACAATTTTTGAAAGATATTTTAGAACATTTGAGAGGAGCACTTGCAACACCTTTACAAAAGCTGTGTCTTTTCCCAGACCTGAATCTAAAACTCTATACAGCCCTACCATATACCAGTAGTATAAAATTTTGAATGCCAGTGTCAACACAACAATAGCTGTTAAATGGCCTGTTATTCCATTTATTTACTTATTGAACTATCATTCTGAAAGCTAATGTAGACTACATTAGCTTTCAGAAACTAAACTATCCTTCCATTACTACAATTAGAGATATTACTGTCAATCTCTACAATCAAGAAATATAGATGCAGGTGAGATTGTGCATGAATCATATAATAGGGCAAAGAGTCAGAGCAAGAGCTCTTACAATCCATGGGGATATTTTGTCTGGTGCTTCCAGTTTAAAAAAAAATCTGGAATTAAGCTACAAATATTTTTTCTGTTCCAAACCCTAGATGCCGGGATAGACAAAAATATTAATGAAACTGCATACTGGATTCTCAGTATTTGATCCAACCTCTGATTTTATTGACAAGTTTATATTCAAATTATTTGTATTACTATCATTGATTACATAGGCCACTGAAATATATTTCATACATACACAAGGCGTCCCTGTACACTCCATCAAGAATACTGGTATTATCTTAATATACTTTTCAAAATCCCTGACTGAAGTGCCTGACTGAAAGAAGAGATATTTATTTTATTTTCTGTATAGAATCTAAATAATTTTATTGACCTTTGAAAAGCTTTGTCTAACTTGGAATTTTCTTATTATTTATACCTCTAACCCCTTTAGGGTGAAGATCCTTATTACATCGAAAATGATAGCCATGGCAACCCTGAGATCCCTGTGGCCTCTCAAGAACAGTCTGATCTGCAGGATAAACCAAATCTCAATGGAGGGGCTCGGGAAAATGGAACTGGCCAACCATCCTCAAAAAATGGACACCAAACGAAGCCCCAAGTTGTGGCTGACACCGAACTGTGAAAATGCTGTGACCTTCTTAATGCAGCTGGAAAAGCTCAACTGCACTTACAAAGAGGAGTTAGGAGTAAAAATTCCTAAATGAAATTATAATATCTTTTTAAAAAAAAAACATTAACATGTTAACATTAATTTTTCAGGGCTGACGGAGCATTTGTGTATGGAAATTGTAAAATTAGCAAACTGCTTCAATGGGATTGGGAATGTTCTTAATAAACATGGAGTTTGAGGGTTTTTTTATTTTATTTTTGTACTTTTAGATGTGATATCCTTCACAATAGTTCATCTAGGGAGACACAAGGCATGTTTCCTAGAAATTAAGATTTTTCACTTGAGAGTTGTTTAATATCTATCTGATGCTGTTTAGAGTAAGTAAGGACATTTTCACTTTTTTAAAAATGTAAATTTAATTTAATTTTAAAATATAACAACTACGGCTCCAGAGTAGTGTGCAGCTGAAAGTCCCTAGATTGGTAATCACCACCCTTTCTCATACCCAACTAAGACTGTCTTTCCTACCTTTCTGCATTTAGGCTATGCTGCAATTTGTACATAACATAAACTGATTGTAACTCTACAACTCATCAAAAGCCTTTTGAAATATGGTTCAGGCAGTTCTTAAACAACACAGAATAAACTCTTCATCAGGTTTGCTTAATTTGAAAGAACTGAGTGCCTTTTCCATTTAAAAGAAATAGGAAAAATTAGGAGACTTTTATAACATGAAAATGCAGTATAGTAGGCAATTGACCTAAATCTCAAATGCTCTGTTTCCTTCAAACTTTGTTTTCATTGTCCATATACTGTACATAAGAACAAACAAACAACTTTTTTTCCTACATAGTACTTTCTAGATGCTTTGGGACTGTTACTAGAATTCATAGCAAGTACATCCTTTGAATTCCAAAAGTCACTGATTTTTTTTTTAACATAAAGGAAATAAGTCTGAAATGTTATTCTTAATCCGGATACAGTTAATTACATTGAAATCAAGAGTGGCATTAGTTGTAGTTATATATTTCTGAGCCTAGAATCCTATTTTAACATCCTGGGGTTTGAATACAATGCAGTTTACTTCTAAGTAAACATTTATAGGATGTCATAGGGCCTTTGAATCTAGTTTTCAAACAAAACATGCAAGAGTCTATCTGTAAATGCAAATGCAAATATAGCTATATTTAAGTTGTATGCTTAAACATATCTAAGATCACAATATCATGCTTTAATTTAGCCTACATTTTAGGCTAAATTAAATATTCTAACCCTCTTTACTTACCCCAAATACTTTTCTCCATTGCCTTCCTTCCCCTCAGTGCCCATCCTGAAATGTATTGACTATTTAAGTGTTATTTGAAAATAGAATGTAGAACAAAAATGTGACTAGGCTCTGAAATGAATTGTCTTATACTTGTATTAATTATCATGGATATTTTTGTTTTAATGGAAATAATTCAAGAACACTTAACATGAATAATACTGCCTTATTTACACTTGTCACTGGAAGCATTAGCTAGATATGGGATAATGAATGTAAAAATAAGTAGCCCACTAGAGAACGGAATATATTTCTTCTTTTTAATTCAAATTCCCCTAATCTGCTTTTGTCCAGATATATTGGAACTAGAATTCTTTGCCAGCTGGTGCTAGAAAATGAATCAATTATTCAGTAGATTAGTATAGATAGTCTTAATGTTTACATTTTTGTGTTAAGTAAGCAAACATAATTGTTAATATGATATAAAGGAAGAATATATATTAGAATTGTCTGTAGCGTAAACTGTACATATCAGTGGTGGGTTTCAAATTTTTTTACTACTGGTTCTGTGGGTGTGGCTTGGTGGACATGGTGTGGCTTGGTGGGTGTGGCTTGGTGGGCATGGCAGCAGAAGGATACTGTAAAATCTCCATTCCATTCCAGAGGAAGGATACTGTAAAATCTTCATTCCCTCCCCACTCCAGGAAAAGGTTTCTACAAAATCCCCATTTCTTCCCGATCAGCTGGGACTCGGCAGAAAACAGATGGAGGTGGGGCCAGTCAGAGGTGGTATTTACTGATTCTCCGATAAATTTCCACTACCGGTTCTCCACAACTGGTCAGAACCTGCTGAAACCCACCTCTGATACATATGTGTAGATCATTTTCATAATTTAAAAAGGCAGCATATGTATATTGTAATTGTTACTTAGTATCTGATTTCCAAAATGCCATTTTGATTGCTTTGGGTTTGACATACTTAATTGAAAAGCTGTAATGGGCAGAAATGATTTGCCTTAAGTTTGTCTCTGAGTGTTTGGCAAAAGTAAGTTTTCGGCTGAAATATTCCTTTGCATAGATATAGTAATTAAATAGTAGTAGGGAAAAAAACAGCATAATTAATGATAATGTAAGAAAAAATCAAAATACACAGGAATGGCTCATGACTTGTGTTAGGCTCCTTCGCACATTACAGCAAGCTTTTTCCTATGTTGTTCATTTTTAAGACAGACTTAATTAGAAGCTGTTCACTCCACTAGAATAGAACTTATGGGAAGGTAGGGACTTCTTCGCAAGATAAAGCTACAAACATCTCCCACATGAATCAAGATTCTTGATGAAATGTCATGGAATGTGAGAAAGACTGATACTATAGCAGACTAACTTGGTTCCTTAAACTGCTTAATGACTAATCTTTCATTGGAAATGCATAGGACAAAGTTTTATATCCATTTTGCTGTTTCTTTCTGTGGAAAAGTAGAGAAATGAATAAATGAATTTATTACCATGGTAAAGATAGTAAATACAGCCTTTGTAAGAAAGGCTTGGAAAGAATTTAGGCAATATATATTTTCATTGCTTTATGTTTAAGTACAACAAAAAGGTATGTCAAATTATAAATGAGACAGAAGTTGGGATCACTCTTTCCATTCTTTCTCCAGAAGCTCATTATCTTTCCTTGTTTTTTTTTTTATTTCTCAGCTTCTTTCCTCCCTTCCTAGTATACCCAGAACACCATAGTTTTACTTGTATTTTTTTTTAAATGAATATCAATGTTTGTCTGAAGTGGTGTAGGTTTCCTGCCTGAGCAGGGGTTTGGACTAGAAGACCTCCAAGGTCCCTTTCAACTCTGTTATTCTAACATGCATTTACCCAAGTGAAAGTAAAGAGAAAAACCATACACTCCTGAGTTCAGTTATAGCAGATTCTTGCTCCTTATGATCTCAGATATTAATATCCAACCTTCTTCCAGAGCCATGAGACAATTCCTGTTTCTATTTCTTCAAGACTTTCAAATCAGCTGAGCAGGATGGATTGTTGGAATTGATATATATTTATCAATCATGATCAGTATAAATCATGATCTTTTTTTTTCATTTCTTGGTTTTTCTTTCCACCATCCTTTTTCCATGAATCCTTTATTGGCTGCTTATGAGCTATTTAGTTAGTATCAACTCTTAAAGACAAAACAGACTTTCTCCAGAATGATCTGTCCCAAGCCTTACACTTTAGGTTTCTCTACTGTATACCCATTGCTGGTATAATCAAGTCTATCCCGCTTGCTGCTGATTGTCCTCTTCTTTTGCTTTTCCCAGCATTGTAGACTTTCAGGTCATCACATAATTTGTTCAAAAGATGGTAGTTTGAGTCTGGTCTTGTGCCTCAAATGAGAATTCAAATGGATTTATTCTATGATCCATTTATTTGCTTGGGTATCCATAGTATTTCCAAGAGTCTTCTGCAACACCAAAGTTCAAAAGCATCAATAATCTTTTTATCCTGCTTCTTCAAAGTCCAGCATTGCTTGCACAATTTTGATTTTGATAGCTATGGACGTATCAGAGCATCTGAGTATCTTTTTCAAAGCCTTCATTGCAATTCTACCAACTACTGATTCCTTTACTATTGATAACTGTAGTCAAACCTAAAAGGGCTGCTTGCAAAGACTACCATTATTCAGTTATTGACTGTGTTGTACCCAAGGACTGCCTTTCTATATATTTCATGGCTATGAAACCTCACTGTTCATTTTCATTCCTTAGTAGTGAAGAGTATAATTCTTTGACCAAATGTGCTCAGTTCCAATCCATTCCACTTTACCAATGTCTAAGAAGCCCAGTTGTAGTTGATTCATTTTGTTTTTCACTTTGTTGAACTTTCTTACATTCATGCTTTTTATGTTCCATTTTCTCATTGTAATTCTGCCTTTGCAGTTTTGGATTTTCTTTTCCTGTACAGCAACATCAGCAACTATATACCCCAAAGACTTTAATTTAGCTGCATCATAAACACCATTATATTTCAAAAGATCCTCAACAATTCTGCAGTAGCATATTGAATGCCAACCCATCTGACACTATTTTGTTGATCAGTTTACGACCATGCCATTAGGAATATCTAGTTTGGGGCAAGGGACAAGTGAGCCCATCTGGACATTTGAGAACATTCCTAATGGTTTTCTAGGGGAGTATGAGCAGTCTCAAAACAGCTGTTTATGAGACAGCTGTTGGGTTCTAGCTCAGTGATTCTCAGAACATTTTCAAAGAGATGCTTTGAGGAACAAAACATTACCCAGCATCCACACAAGCTACATATGGCTGAGTTATGCTGAAATATTTTGAGAACTTTCCATCACGTCTTCTCGTCATATATGCACATATATGCAGAAGATATGTATCTTCTGCAAATCAGTCAGACAAAATAAGAGTCATGATGTCTCCCTCCCTCCCTCCCTCCCTCCCTCCCTCTCTCTCCTCCCTGACTGAAATTAAATTACTCCTTAACTGAGATGGATCTGCGAAGTGGAGCAATATCACTTCACATGTTAGGCTTAGGGAGGTATCCATAGTCATATTGGTATTTGTCATGTTTGAGGCTGAATGCTGGTAAAATAAACATTACCAAAAAAAGTAATATAATATGGGTGGAATAAGAAAAAGAAGACAACACAGCGCTATGCTATGGAAATGGTGAGGCAGAGCTGGGGAATCTTTCAAATAATCTTTCAAAATAAGGCATAGAAAGACATGAGTTCAAGAAACTGAACAAGTGGTAGCCTGGATATAACCACCTTATTTCTAAATAAGGAAAACTGAAATTCTCTCATTTAAGTGGAAATTCATTGTGGTCTATATTATGCCCTGGTCTCCCAGCTTTGGGATATGATTTCAAAACGTAAAGCCATTTGCCCAACTCTATCTAAAGGGAATTCTGAGATTTATGATAATGTCCAATATAGTTAGATATACACAAGCATACTTCTCCCTTCACTCTAATTTTATGTGATATGGAGACACAATATGGAGCCTACAAAAATGCTACATTTTCCTGTATATTCTATGCTTCAAGGGTCTTGAAAGGCTGCTATTCCTGTTTTTTCCTTCCCTAACTTTTCATGCCAAGCATTTCTCATACTACTAATACATACTTACTAATACAAGAGCAATATAATGCTTTAAATTTTCCCTATCCTTACTAGAGATCTTTAGAAGTTGATAATTAGAGAAACTAGCACAATCCATAAATTGTGTTTGGCATAAAGGTCTGTTTGCAAAAGCAAATGTAACTTCTACAGCTTAATCATAATTTGCCTCAGATGTTAAGTAAATCATTTAATATCACTTGTCCTATCTCTAACAAATATCTCTTCTCAGAAAAAAATGTCCTGATTTATACAGAGTAAGAAAACAAAAGCTGTTCCCAAATTGTCTGAAGCCAAAGGAAATGAAAGGCACGACACCAATAGAGGTGCAGAATATGAGACATTGCCAATCCGGAAAAGGCTGTGTCCAAGCTACAGGAAGTTTTCTCCAAGTGTATAAACATACTCAGCTTTGGCTTGAGCACAGCTGAAGGTGTTTTACTTTTTCTTTATCTACCCACATGCATTTTTTCCTTGCAAAAATTCCTTCTTAATCTTTTGTTTTGGAAAGCATGCTGCTGCTAATGGTTTCCTCCAGCTCAGTTTCTGTACTGTAATGAGAAAAGTACAATTCAATATTTATCTCTTTTGCATTCTGAGGTCTCCACTAATTAAAAGAAAAAGTGCCTGATGCCTAGTTCTTCATTTAATTTGTGGAAGAAATCATGATGTGTTATTTATAGCAACATGCAAGAAAAATAATGGGTCTAGAACTCCTTCCATCAAATGATTTGATTCACATTTTATTCCGTTCCATTTTGCTGTAGAAGTATCCAAGTCAACTTTCAGTTTTATACATCTCTAATTAATTGAATTTAAGCAAAAAGGCTGGAAGACTTTTGACTGTAGCTAGGCAATGTAGGTGGCATTTACTTAGATAGGCTCATATTCTGAGTCATTGTAAATTAGACGCTCATATCTTATGTTTGGTGCATTGCAAGCAATGTTCAGAAAGCTAACAATCATTTTTTACAAGAAGAATTTAAATAATTTTTTTCTTGGATTCTTTACTGAATAATATACATTCAGCTAAAGTGAGAATTGGCCAAATAATAAATGGTAGCATCCACAAACTCTTTAGACTGGGAAAGATTTGAATGAAATGTTCAGCAACTAGAGAGGATTTAGTCATGTAACCAATTAAAACAGGATAAATCAAAATTTGTTGTTAGCCACATTTGATTTTCTGTTATTTCTTTGGAAACTCTTAACAACCCTTCTATTGGTGGAATTGAAAGCTATTAGAGTTGCCCCTGCTGAGTGTCTCTGAGAGTCTGTTAATAACAGTGTCTAAAGAACAATTTCCAGTCATTAATAAGCTGTGGTTTTTGGCAGCTCATAAACACTCCACTCCTTGTTGGTGTGAAGAGGGAGTCTGAGATACTTATATGAAAAAAACAAGCTGATCGCCAGTGTTTCTGAAATATGGGCTCATTTAACTGCAAATTCTATATTTTGCATTTTTGTTTTATTAGTTTTATTCCAATAACAAAAATATACAATCTGGTTCATCTTTACACAAAATAAGCTCTTATAGTTGTGCTTAGGGATGTAGATTGAATTTGTTAAAGCAAGCAGAAAATCCACTGCGACTCTTCAGATGCTACTAAAGCACAATATGACCAATCCTACTTGATATTGGGAACCATCGTTTAGCCACACCTATAGAACTACAGATTTCTAGCCTCCCTCTCCCACATCCTTAGTGGAAATATTTACAGTTTTAAAAATAAGAAGATATATCTCATGAGGAATTCAGAAACATAGCAAAAAATAAAATTGGAAAGGGCCATCAGATCATTGGGAGTAATTATGTGCTCTGCACAGGAATTCAGTTTAATACATCCTTGAAATATTGGTCTATTCAAAATTGGTTCTATTCTACTATTGGTTCTATATAAGTATGTATGTATCAGTGGTGGGTTGCTACCGGTTAGCCCCTGTTCGGGAGAACCGATAACAGCGGTGGCGGGAGGCTCTGCCCACCCACCTGAACGCCCTCAAATATGCTCTGCTCACGTGTGCGAGCGAACCAGTAGCAAAGGTAAATGAAACCCATCCCTGGTATGCACACACCTGTATATATACACATACACACATATACACACTGAGGCATATATTTAAAAGTCAGCAATAATGCTTTACTTTGTTTTGCTTTTAAATGTATGATCTTTTAAGTGCACTCCACCTTTAAATTAAGCCCACTTTTCCAGTCATCTGAAGTATATTCCCTCAGCTCCAAAACAGCCAAAATAAATTTGTGTGCTAAACCTCAGGTGAATGATAAAATAAAAAATGATAAATATAAATGATGAATAGTAAAACACTGGACTTATTCCTTTTTTTAAAGAAAAGTAGCAGAGGAAAATTAATGTTCCAGAAAAACAGTGATTTGGGGGGGTGGAGGTGTGTTCCAATCAGCTTTTGAACCAGAAGCCATCTCTATGCTAAGCAAAAAAAAAAAAAATGTAACCATTTTCTATCATAGATTTAGTAGTCTTTTAGAAGATCACTAGACACATGTTCAGAAATACTGTGGTCCAAATGACAGATCGCAGATAGGAATGAGGGACTACATCAGGTATTAACACTGAAAGGCCTCTACAATTTCATACCTCATACATATAGCCCTTCAAATTCCACTATTTGCTTGCAAATTGACAGGCAGTTAAACCTGCTGTTGCAGGCATCTAGACGATATCAAAACTCAGCCTCACAACTGTCTAGGGAGAGTGATTTGTGATTGCTTCTAGAACTGACAAGTAATATTTGATGTGGGGGGGAAGGCAGAGGAATCAACCAATTGCTTTCCTTAATTTGGCTCACATTAAATCAATAAAGACAACACCATTCATCAATCCTGTTACTGTGGCAAAATAGAGATCAGCAACGGAGATAATACAATTTATTGTGCAGGCATACTTTTCTGCTGGATCAAGGAGCTGTAGGTTTTACTTTAACTTGGCTATATGGAAGAGCCCTATAATAGTCACTCCTAAGCAGTAGCATTTATTCCAGAGGAATGCACAATTTGCTTAACATAATTATTTATGGAAATAAAAAGATGTTTATTTAAAGCTGATGCATGGTGCAATGCTACCCTCTGCTGTCTGCTTTTGGAAAACACGTATATCGGTACATTATATTTTTAAAGACAGAAAGAAAGAAATTAAGAGAGCCATTTTAAATAGATGATGGAGAATGTTCAGAACTGTGAATTTGCTTGACCTTAGGACCAGCAATCATTCTACATAGGGCAAAAAATGGAAAAGCATCCCTCTGTGTTCTTTAACAGAAAAAAATAGATTTGTTCAAACATTAACGGGTAAGGAGGATTGCCTAGATGCTTACTTGCTTTCCCCTTCCTATCAGCTTCCTATCAGAGCTGAAGAAGCTTCTTGGATGAGAAGTGAACTGTCTTCAAAAGAAAAAAAACAGAAAGTCCAGTTGCCTCTTGACGTTGGGACAACCATGACTTGGATGACTGAGAATCTCTACAGACTATTATTAACTCCATTTTATTTCCTGAATATTAAAGGAATATGTCAAATAGTAGGCATAATTTATCCAGTGAATAAAGATTTGGATGTGATCGTTTTATTGGTTATATGAGAGACTGTAGATCACTGATTTCTCTGAAATGTTAATTTGATTTCCTTTTAAAAATAATTTTAATTAAAGATTTACTAACTTTAAAGGTCAATTCCGTTTTATTTATTACAATCTTATTCAGCAAATGAAAGAGAAGAGAGTCAAAATAGATAGATATAAATAAGCATAGATAGCAATCAGCCTTAAAAGTGATGTTAATTTCCTATGGAATAAGCAATTCATCATTTTTATAGCAGTCAGAAGTTCTGATAATGTAAAATGGTAATTTAATTGATATGTGTCATTCTTTTATTTCATATTAATGTAAGCATTTTTTTTCAAATTATACATGTCTGATAATTAGCCAGAGAAAATATTTTTGAATGAATTTTTAAAAAAATTTGGTCAATACATCATAAATCTCTTATATACATGCTTAACAAATTGACCTCTGCCAACAAGGATATTTTCAATGGGAAGACTCCTATAAATTTAAATTACTTAATAGGTTTGTAAAAAGAAAAGTGGTCCTTTAGATTTCTGGGCCTTAAGCCAATCCCAAGAATAAATTCAGCTTGTCTAAGAACTTTGAAGAATATATGATTTAATGTATAGATGTTCAAGAGCTATTTAATGATGTATTTTCAAAGGCAGTTTTTCTAAAGGAAAACAAAACAATAGTGTCACCTTGAATATTTAAGTAAATTATATATTATTCCTACTTGAAGGTTAAATTGAATGCCAAAAAGTTTCTACAGGTATTCTATATTGAAATGTGCTCTCTTTCTATTAGAAAAAGAGAAAAACACATTCAAACATAAGTGATATCTAACATTTGTCATACATGTGAATATTTATTTTTATACTCTTATAACAATCTTTTTAGAATACCATTAAGCTTTTAGAAACTCATAATCATTTAAGAACAAAGATGAGACTTTTAATTATTTTTATTATATTTTTATCCCACTTTTTCATATATACCTTAAGGTAGCAAACATGCCTTACACATGCCTATTTTCCCTACAACAACCCTGTGAGGTGGGTTGAGCTGTGAGAGAGTGACTGGCTCACAGATTCCTGCTTTCTAGGCCAGTAAGAGACTAACATAGTCTTCATGGATTCCTAAGAGATTGATTCTTATCACAAATGCAATTGTCAACATTCAAGATTAGAAGAATTCAAAGCACCTTAATATAAACATTTGTTTCAAGGCTATTTCAATAACAGTTCATTTGGGTTGAGTAGAATGGAGTCCAAATAGCTATCTCAGTTATTTTTCTACCTATTGTTTGTTTCATGCACTTACTGGGTCATATAGTCCAAATACAAGATAAGCTAAATGTTTATAGAAAAGATGACAAGAGATCTATTTAAAAAAGAATTAGCTTGTTCTTTATGAACTCAAAAGGGCATCAAGTAGGGGAAAAATCTTCTTTATATTCTTATATTCTTATATTGAGGACCTGTATACTGCACAAGTCAAAAAGAGGGCTGTGAAAATATTTACAGACCCCTCACATCCTGGACATGAACTGTTTCAACTC
>JANHFM010010055.1:107361-119015 GCA_032468115.1 Grayia smithii
TTCTTTCTCTTGGCCCTGCTGACAAGGGAGGAGGAAGGCCAGGCTTGGGGGATGGCCCCCACCCCTCAAGATCCACCATTCTCTCCCAGCAGTCTTTGCTGGTGGCAACAGCAAATGTACCAGGCAGAATGCTGTTGCCATGCAAAGGCAAGTGCAGGGGCGCTTTGCTCCCATACTAAAGGTCCGACCATTCCACTGCCGTGACAGGGTGACAGAGAGCCACGGCAGAAGGCCCAAAGAGCCGCATGCGACTCCGGAGCTGCAGGTTACCCACCGCCAATCTATGATCTCTTGCTTTAAGGAAAGCTGCCTTTCATTTTTGAATTAGGTTCTTTTGTCATACTGATCATTTTCTTCCCTTCCTTAATGTTTCCAATTATTTTCTTTCACTATTGGAGCAAGCCTTTAACCTCCCAGCATACTTACCAGTGGTAGAGAAGGGATTAATTTGTTGCCTGAGATTCAGGGAACATTGCCCACACCCTTAGGAACATTTTGGAGGGAACCCTTTTGCTGCTGCCTAGTCCTGCAGAGCTCAAAGGATTAGCTGGCAAAGAAGAAACAAACACTTGACCATTGCACTGTTAGTGACTTAGACCTTGAGATTATATGTATCCCAATCTGATTTGTACTAAGGTATTTTATCCTATTCCCTCATTGCCACTTCTTTTAATGGAAAGTGGTAGGTTTGACATTCATAACTACCGGTAGTCCTTGACTTACAACCATAGTCATTCGTTAGTGACTATTCAAATTTGCAACAGCACTGGAAAAAGTGACTTACAACCATTTTTCACACTTATGACCGTTGCAGCATCCCCATGGTCATATGATCAAAATTCAGACACTTGGCAACTGGCTCATATTTACGACGGTTGCAGTGTCCCAGGATCATTTGAATACCTTTTGCTACCTTCTGATAAACAAAATCAATGAGAAAGCCACAATCATTTAACAACGGTACTAAGTTAACAGTATTAACTTAACAACTACACTGATTCACTTTACAACTGGGGCAAGAAAGGTCATAAAATGGGGCAAAACTCATTTAACATGTAGCAACAGAAATTTTGGGGTTCAATTGTGGTCGTAAATCGAGGACTACCTGTACTCATTCATATAACAAAAAAGTGAAACTCTTATTGGAGAGTGTGCCCAGTCCTGGAGGAAAGCAGCTGTTTTCTTGGAACTGATGACTGTTCTCTGTCCTTTATAGGGATTAATTCAGATACTGCATGGCTGCTTGGAAACCACCCTCTGTTTCGAGGGCTGTTGTATTTCTTTCAGTCAGATCTCCCGCACATACTTGAAAACAAACAACCATGTTTCCAGTTCTGCTGTCCCAGAGTGGAACCTGTAATTGCCACTCCTAAAAAGAGTTAACTGAGCAAATGTAGTAGTGGTGGAGCCATGAGAAGCTGATGATGCAAACGTGAGGGAAGAATGGAAAAGAAGCAGAGAAGCCAAGGTGAGGAGAGAACAGGGAGATATAAATAACTTGGGTGCTTAGCTGGGGAGTGACTTTCTGTCTTGGTTTGTCCGGCCCTGGTATTGCTGGCATCGGCTCTCTAGGGGAAAGCTGCAGTTCTGCTGTTAAAACACAAGGAGCAGCCTGGAGAATTTTGAGCTGCGTCACACAGCTCAGAGGGAGAGAGTGAGAGCCAGCTCTGTCGATAGGTCTACTAGCAACAGCCTACTGCAGCAAGAGACACAGAGAGAGAGATCATGCAAGAGAAGTAATAACAACATTGGGAAGCATGGTTCCTTTTCAATCCAGCATGCTTTTTTTTTTTTTTAAACTTTAAAGGAACATTATTTGGGAACTTGTTGAAGATCAGTGGATTTTGTCCACTGATGGTACCGGAAAGATGCGACGCAATTAATCCCGCAAAGGTGGGGGGGCAGATATAAGAAGGGTTAATGGGAGGAAAATTCTGGAATGTTCTGTGCTGCGGCAGAGCGAACAGAGGGTTGAGGACTGCACAGGTGTAGATGAACAGATCTCATGGTTCCTCTATTAAATACGTACGTATTTTTTTTTTATCGGAGTTGGGGGGGGGAGTTGAACTGAGTGTCTCACTTTGTATGTATGTGGCTAGAGGTATCTTTCTGCCCTCCCATTCCTCAAACTTTTCATCCAGTATTATTTTCCTATGGCTAAATGTTGTTTCTGTGTCCTGCATCAGACCAATGGAATGAAGGCACAAGTTGTAAAATGTCAGTGCATAGCTAGCTATAATGCCGAGTCAAGAAACAAGGAATAGAAATAGAACAGTCACTTTGCAGAGGATGCCATCTAATATCCCTTTCCCCAATTTCCTTATTAAATCAAGAAGTTGGCAGAGGGGTTTATCAAAACACTCTGGATCTTTAAAGCTGAGAATCTGTATCTGCAGAGTTAAGAAAGTGGCAAATAGACAAATGATGACGCAGGGATCTTTGCTTGGCATGTTGTTAGGTTTAGAAAGCATTGGTTGGGGGGCTAGAGAGGGGACAGGTATATTGTGAAGCCCCAGACCAGCTGACAGAGGGTGAGTTAAGAAGGGAAGATTGCATTTAAGAATTAAATGTCATTATTTTGGCGTCGGAAAGTTGTTTACCTTTCTCTCTGCGTGTCTCCATGTTGGCAGCCTTCCAGCTCACATGTGATAGTCTTCCCTGTACTGCTGCATCATTAACTGAGTGCCTGAGCTTGCACATGATTGGCTGGGGAGGGCTTTCATTCTAAACACTGATTTCCATTGGAGGGAGAAGCAGTGGCAGGTGAAATGCTATCTGAGATTGGTTAGAGCCAGAATATCAAATCTAAATGTTCCATTCCAATTGCTTTAAAAGGGGTTCTGAACAGTTTGTGACTTAAAATGTTGGCTGTTTGCTTTTATTCCCCACCCACTCCTCTCCTTTACAGCAAGCACTTTGGAATGTGTCTGTATTCTCAGAGCTAGTGTTTTAAAGAGAAAGGCAAAAAGCAGGAGCTTGTCTATTGTAGGTTACTTTAGTTTATTACTGGTGCAAGTGACGCAGAAGGAAAAACAAATATTCTGTGACTTGAGTTGCATCAGTGACAGGCATATTTCCGGCTGCTGTGAGACAAGCCACGATGACGTGACATTATTATAGCCTTCAGAGGAGATAACAAAAAGAGACTTTGGTGGGTGTCTATCTTTGCCTTTGTGTGAAAAAACTCTTAACTAGACCAAGCAGTTTTCTTCTGTTATAAACTTTTGTGGACAGAGAGATTGCTTGGTAGAGGAGAATTTGTAAAACGCTGGACAGAGCTTAGAACAAAAACTGTGTTTAGGGTTACAACACTGTGAATCGAAAGTCAGTGCTGGATGAATATAGTGGTAAGAAATACAAAGTTTACTTTCTGGTTGTTTTATTTGCTTTTAAATGAGATAGTTATGAGTTCTAAGATGGTAGGATAGTTGGGCAGTTGTGAACTATAAACCAGTTCAGGTAGGGTGTACTGGAAACCTTTCATTTATGGTACATACCGTATCTAAGTATACGTGATTCTTTAACATTTCAGATCAACTATGTTTTCCCTTTCAACCTATCCCAAAGCCAATTCCAGATATAACATTATTTTGGAGGATGAAGTCTATGTTCTTTCCTTCTTTTTCTTTTGGAATTTCAATGAAATTCTAAGCAGTAAGCAATATCACAGAGCATGGGGGACTATTTCCTGTGGCACATTCTCATGAAGTGTTCCAGTAAACTGAAGGGTTTAACAATAATATAAGAATCTGTGTGGGTGACTCACTGGCATTGAGAGAGTCAAGTATAGCCGGTTGTTCAGCAGTAGTTTCCTGGCTTTGGAACCAGATCAGATAACATTTTGATTCGCCATCTTGATTCTTCTAAAGTACTCCTGTCTTCTCAAGTATTGTTTCAAGATTTTATTGTTTGCAGGCTTTAATAGTCCCAGGAGGAATGAACAAGCATAGTCTGCTATTCAGAAGGAAGGAGAAATAACCAGGAAGCCATCTCTGGAAATGGACATGATACGTAAAAGGAGAAGACGGATAGATGTGACAGATACCTACCTCCTCTGATACTCTCTCAAACATAACTTCATTTTTATCATCTCTTCTCTGTTAAGTGTTATACCTAATTTGAAATTCTTCCATTGGAAGTGTACCACCTTTGTTTCTCCTTCTCCCCACTGAGAGTCCTTGCTCTGCAAAGCTGTCTCCTCCAGAGGCAGTCTTGCATCCTGCGGTGCTAATTCTGCAGAGGAGGGCAATCAGAGGTCCATCTGTGATGGGATACACTCAGGCTGAGATTTTGCTTCTTCTGTCACGAACAAAAAAAAGTGAGTAGGTTTGAAAAAAGTTGAGTTACTTTCATTTTGACCGACGCCATCTAAACAAACATAGCTTGTGTTTTTTAGATACAGCCACTAGGGATTGTATATTGGTATGGGGGTGTTCATTTGCTTTTTCTTGTCACATGATGCTCGATAATGGCATACCTTAAATATTTTTAGAGTGAGTTGGATTTGTACAAGAGGAAGATTAATAGTACATACTTTTTCATGAGTCCCCCAAATAAATGCATTTTCTCACCCAAGTGTTAAATGTTGAGATTGTTTATGTATATGTCAATTTATTTTTATAAATCTGAATGCAGTTCTTAATCATTGCTGCTTTAATAAGTAATTGCTCACCTAAAGATATTTTAACATATGAAAAGTGAAGCTATAGTGAGTGAAAAGGCATCGTTTTTGCTCTACTGTTGTGGAAAGATTTGACAGTTCGTCTCTTATGTCTCAGGTTAACGATACAAGTGAACCACAGGCTTGTACAGAACTTGTCTGCAGGTGGTTTTGAGACTTCTGGTGCTGCCCTGAAGCCAGGGGATTTGGCATTAGTACCTTGCTCAGCTTTGTGACCTTGGGCTAATTTGCCAGTTTCAGCTTTTCTTTGTCATCCGCAAAGTGGGCATAATAAGATGTGCGTCACAGGAATGTTGAGACTTCTGCTTGTTTTTTTAATAAGAACCATGAAGTGTTTCCTGAAATGAAAGGGCTTCCTTATAAAATGGGGTTATTCTTTTATATTAGGATTACATAGTGTGGATGAAATTTACCAAGGCCATGCAATAAATATACCGTAATGTGTATCCCTAGCTACTGCTATTTTTATTTTTTTATTGGCACCATTTTGGCAAACAGATGGACCCAATTCTTAACTGTACATTTTTTCTAGTGATTGTTTGTGACGCATCTGTGTTCGAACCTACTATTTCTTTAACTAGCTAAATAATATTAACAAAACATAGTTGTGGGGAGGGAGGGAACCTATCTTTAAAATCATATCAAAACTTGTGTTCTTAATCAGAAATGTTTTGGTATCAGCACATATTACTTTCACACATGCTAATAGCAGGAGAATATATAGTTGAATGATGACTCCTGTTCATTTTGTTGCTGGCGAAATATATTCAGAGCCGGTGGTACTATTGCTATTAATTTCTGTCTCCTACAAAAACAGTCTTCAATTTGTATCCAGAAGATACTTGCTGTTGCTGGGAGCAGAATCATTTTCTTGAGGTATTTTTCTCTCCTGGATTTTCTATATTTTTTAAAAAAATTAAATAGTTCATAAAATAGTATTTATTATAAATTAGATAGCTCCCTTTGATTTCCCTCACCCTGTGCCAACCAGAATACGGACTTAAAATAAAATCTCATTTTGCATTTTCTTGTCTTGTACCAGGTAGTCATTTGTATTGATTTGGGTGTGGTAACTCTGTCTACCATTTTCTTCCACAATTTAAAAAAATAAAAACTTGAGGGAAATACTATTCCCTCAATATTTGCATTTATAGTTGGGAGGAAATATTTCCCACAGTAGCAAATATGAAGCTTAAGTTTCTGCAAGGAAGACTGTGGCTTCCTCTACTCCATCCCCACAACTAGATTTTTTTAATATTGATGTTTAAATTAAACATTTTACTGCGCCTTTACAAAAGCACATTTTTAGAAGATTTTTGTATTTCAGAATTGCTTGAAGAAGAGAAACGATGCAATGTAGCTTTCTCGGTAGCCATTTTGCTGCATCACCATCTTGCAAAATCCTGAATTATATTTACTTGTAGTTCCAGGGCATAATGCCCAAGACCAAATTGTGAACTCGGTAATAAACTGAACATAAATACCAATTCAATAGTCTATACGTAAATATAAATTAAATAATCTATGAAGTTCTAAGTTATAGCCAGAATTAAAGTTATTTTGAGATATTTTTGTTACCAAATTCTGCTTTCTCGTAATGTAAGATTTTCGTTCATCTTTTTGTCTATCTGTATTTATAATCTTACTTTCTTCTTCAACACTCTACGTTCATTTGCTGGAGAGATCAGTAAATTATTCTCCAGATGTAAATATGCTCACTGAAATTATATATTTGTATCACATTAGAACATCCAGCTTAATATTGATTAGTATACAGTCATGAAGCCAAGATGGTGGGTAGCTCTGGATTTGTTAGCACTCTGAATGAGCAATAATCTAGCAGGAAAGCAAGATTTTATAGAATACGTTCCTTAATTTAGAATACACATAGGAAAAATTACTGTTTTTTTAAAAAAAGAAAATATTGGTATGGAATAGAAATTTGTCATGTTGACCCAAACATGCAGTTTGAGTCAATTTGTATATCTGTCACTGTTCAATGTTATGTATCTCCTGCCTTAGTCTGTGACTGCATTTGTCATATATGGTGGTGTGTATTAATTTGTATTTTGGGTTGAAGTCCCATATTCTCCAAAGAAGTAGGCAGGTTCCTTACTTTGGGAGACATTATTTTCCATTCTGTTAGCTGCTATAGACTGTTCTTCATGGCCTTTAGAAATCAAAGAGCTTAGATTTCTTCCTTCTGTTGTTTGTTTATGGTTATTGATTGCAAACTTTTTTTGATAGTCCTCAGGTATATGTTAAAAATTGATCTTGCAGTGCATTTATAGATAAACATCTGTAATCTGAATATTTTTTTTAGAAATATGTCAGACATTAGTCTTTTGAATTAAGAAACAAGCATATAAATTACAATAGTCTTTGCTTCTGCCTCAGATAGGCATTAAATTAATATAATATTAAACTAAAATATTGCTTAAATTATTTGCTTTTCTTATTTAGTCATGATATTGGATTACTGCTAGATTTTAATAAAAAATGAAACTTCACTCTGGTTTTAAGAGATTAAAAATAATGTATATACTTTACAGATTCTCAAATGTCCATTCATTTGTTCTGAAATGATTTATCCATTATATATACAGTATCAAGAGTGTCAAATGACGTATAGTGACTTTTTCCTCCTTTTGTTAAACCAGGAGTGGGCATGGCCAGTGCGTGATGCACCTGGCCCATGGGGCCACGAGTTTGACACCCCTGATATATATGGTTCTGACTCCAGTCCAGATGTCCATAAACTCTGTTTTCAACTGGATGACATGGACTTTCATCCATAAGTTATCCTTTTCTGTCTTGAAGTAAAATTTGTGTTCTAAAACAGAAATCTTGTTATTACTTTAGTGGCAAAGAGTAAATCTATAAAATGCTGTTGATATTGTGGATAGGTTGACTGCAAAATAGTCATTATTGTGGGAGCTGAAAGAAAAACCGATATAGATCAATCAATTTATATATAAATCAGACTAGTATATTTTGGCTGGGATCCAAAGACTTAGTTCTTTATGCGCAAGTTACTTTTGTCTAGTAATTTATTCCCATGGTATTTTTTTATACATAGCTTTCAAAAATCAGTTTATTGCAATTTGAAATTGTTGCATCTATGCCTATACAAAATTTCATAGGATGCTGCATTATCTATGTGTATATGCAACACGGATTTTTTTTTTTACATAGGATTGTGAACAGACCTATATTAAGATCAAGTAGTAAACACAAAATTTCATTTCCTCCCCCTCCGGGAATGCATTGCCATTTTCATGAGACATGGATTCTCTGCTTACTTTGCTCATAGTTTTGTTGTTTAATTTCATAGAGAGGTGACTATGTTCCTGTGAATCTTACTAGAGCTCAAAGGACTGAAAGGCTTATAAATAGGGTGGATGACTGTTTATTTCTGTATTTTTATAATCTGTGAAAATTACAACTTCTTATATTTTGAGGCAAAATTATTCTTGAACTGAATTTAACTTTATAAATCAAACATAAACTATAAATTTAATATACCAAACTTGATTATTTTATGAGCAAACCAATTATACAAAAAAGTGTTCTAAAGTAATTTATCATGTTGTAAAGATTGTTAAAATCAGTTTGGTTAACTTTTCAAAATAAAAATAAAACTTTTTGCATCTTCCAATTTTTTTGGAAACGCTTGCAGATCTAATCAAAAATTAGCACCTAAAACTTGGCAAGACAAGTTGATGATCCACAGGATTTCCAGATTTTATCCTTCCCACTGTTGTTCTGTCCAAGCATTCAAAGACCAAAAGAGCAAGGAAAAGAAGTAGCAGCCTTCATTTGATGTGAATTAAACAAAGAGGCAGTTGAATGGACAGTCGTAATTGTGGTCGCCAGTGTTAATTTTAATTCTGCATTAGCTCTAACTGTGATTAGTAGTAAGGCTTACATTTCACCAAATTTTGAATTACTATTTAAAGCAATTTATAAGAGTTTAAATAATTATAATTACTTAAACTTTTATAAATAAATCAATGAGATATCAGGATTTCTTCCCTTTCAAGATGTAAACTATTCTGTACTTAAATAGTGTTATATAACATTCTGTAGTCTGAGACAATATGTTTAGGAATTGAAATCTGGGAATTCTCACTATTACTCCTTTTCTCACAAATGATGACCACACTCAAATCGTTGTCAGGTATTTTGGGGAGGTATAGGAGAGATCTTTCAAATTTTCAAACCAATATAGTTTTGCATACCTGAGTAGACTCAGTAAATATGCCAAAATTATTGTTTTGTCTCTGTATACTCCAATTTCACTAGTACTTTGAAAAGTATTATACCATTAAGTTCATATTAGGCAAAACTCCTATTCCTGGAATATTTTTACCAAATATCAGTATAGCTTGTACCAGAACAATTATTAATGAACACTAGTTTTGAAACTTAACAGTTTTGTAGTTTTTTCCTTCCAAAAACTACAGGTAGTTCTTGATTTACTATCACAATTGGGACTGGAATTTCTATCGTAAGTCATTATGGCTATAAATTGAGTTAGGCCTTATTTACAACAATCTTTAGGCAAATTACCCAGCTGTTAAACTAGCTTCCTCTATGGACTCTTTTGCTGTGTTTTGGTTTTTTTGCTGGAAATTGTAAAGAAAATAGTTACAAATCAGAATCATAAGATCACAGGATGCTACAACCAGTCATAGATCAATAGACTTAGACTTATATACTGCTTCATAGTGCTTTACAGCCCTCTCTATGCAGTTTACTGAGTCAGTATATTGCCCCCAACAGTCTAGGTTCTCATTTTACCAACCTTGGGAGGATGGAAGGCTGAGTTAACCTTAAACCCTTGAGGATTGAATTCCTGGGAATAAGTAGAATTAGCCTGCAACACAGCATTTTAACCACTGCACCACCATAGCTCTAAATCAATTGCAATTCAGTTGCTGCCAAGCATCTGAATTGCAATCACAAGATTGTGGTGATGGTATGATGGTCATAAATGTGAGTACATGTCATAAGATACTTTTTCCAAGGCTGTTGTAACTTTGAACTGTCTTTAAAGGTCACAAGTTGAGAATTACCTGTACCATTTCCTACTGTGGTTCTTACAAGCAAAGAAAATATTACAAAATGCATCAAGACTTTTCCCAAAAAAGAATGTCTTGTGTACTGCAGCAGTTTTCTACCAATACTGCCCAAATTTGATGGCTATCCTCCAGGATGTAGCAGATAATGCTGACTAACTTGGGATCTCTTAAGGAAAGATCTATGGGTAAAGTGGCAATACAAAACATCCATCTTGCAACATTCACCCTTGCAATAGTTAAAATTAGCTAGAGAGTAGTTGAGAACATTTGTAAATCCCATTCCTATTCTGGTGCCGTATTTCAAAGAACCTTGACCCTTTGGGAAAAAAAGATATTTTTAAAAACTTTCAAGACTTTACAAATAAAAGTATCAATTAATTTGAAATTTGGTTCTAATTTGCAGATTGTAAATTATTTTAAATGCTATTCCTTTGTTTCCAGGTTCCAAGTAACTTCCTTTTTCCTTCCTTTTTTCAGCAATATCTTGAATCAGGTGCCGAAACAGGCTATGGAGTCTGAAGACAATTTCTGATAGTTGCCATCACATCTCTTCTGCTGTAAAATAAGATGTGCTAGTCTTTAATGCCATCAAAAACAGATGTGATAAGGTACATGAATATGCAAAAAGTTATCTTTTTAAAATGATTAATATGATTATATTATGCTGTTTAAGAACAGGCTTCCAATTCTTACTAAGTTTTATAGCTGAAAAAGTTAAAATAAAATGAACCATCATAATCTGTTGAGACTATGTTAATTTGTTTATATCTGTTAGCCTATTTACCTGCTGATTCCTCATATTCTTCCTTCAAACCACATTGTTGGAATACCCTTGACAGGATTTATTATTCAAGAAAAACTGTTTTTAAAATCTTGTAAATCTTCAAATTTAAAACAAAATGTAAAGTCATTCAGACCTTTTAGTCTGTCTTCATGGCCTTAGAAGTTTAGAGCTGTACAACTTTTTTTCATACTGAAGCTTTGTGCCTCTGATGAACCACTCTGGAGCCACGTTCTAAAAAGTGGGTAGAGTTGGAATAAAGACAATTCAAAGACAATGAAATCAGTACAATTTCATTTAAATCTAACTGAAATTAATTTTCATAAGATTAAGGCCAGATATTTAATGATTTTTACTTTGGTGACAAACTTTAGAGTATGATAACAATTTGAGAAGGATTTGAATGTTGCCTTCAAATCTCTTTAGAAACATCTGTATCCCTGGGGCCATAATGCACTTTTACTATAAAACCTTTATTCGTGTGATGCCCAAGAGCACCATTGTGTGCAACAAGTATTATGTCCATGCTATCTGTGAAACAACTTTTTTTTAAAAAAAAAAAATTGGATAGTTGCTCCATTTTTAAAGTCCTGTGTAGCTACTTCATTAACTGCTTCCTGGTCTTGTTAATTTCCACTATTTAATACTAGTGCCACTGTTACAAATTAGGCAAGTGAATTTTAATTGTAAGTCAAAGAAAATCCTTACGATGATTATTACAAAGTAATTGATTTAAAGTAACTCTTCCAGATTCCACCCATACTTTCCTCCAATAGTATTTTGCCACTTGTTTTTAAAGTAGAACTCTTCAATTGAATTAAATATACATGAGCCTCAATGCCAACATCCACTCTATACTTCTTAGCTTTTTGGTAAAAATCAAGTGGAGTATCTATGCTCTTAGTTTCTCAGTTCTCAGCTTACTATTGCCAGGTTTCTACTTCATTTTAGAATATGAATGCTTCTAGACCAGTGTTTCTCGACCTTGGCTGCTGGAAGATGTGTGGACTTCAACTCCTAGAATTCCCCATATGGTTTGCCTTTGCTTCCTTCCTAGAGCTGAGAAAGAGTGACTGACCCAAGATCCTCCAAGGTAGTTACTGCTCCT
>JANHFM010010055.1:123024-149920 GCA_032468115.1 Grayia smithii
GAGGCAGGAAATGACCCATTTTGACAACTTCCAGTCCCACCAGAAATTGTCAAATGGGTCATTTCCTGCCTCCAGAGGTCCTCCTGGGGGGGGGCAAAGGCCATTTTTTCCTTCTCCAAGCTCCTAAAAAGGCTCTGCAGCTTGGGGAGAGAGAAAAACGGGCCTTCCCCCTCACACCCGAGACCCTCCGGTGGCAGGAAACAGTCTGTTTCCTTATTTCCAGTGGGCCTAGAAGGCCTGAAAATCACCTGGCCCGTGTGCATGCATGCTGGAGCTGAGCTGGCATGCCCTTCAGTATGGCTACACGTGCCACCTGTGGCACATGTGCCACAGGTTCACCATCACAGTTCTATTGCAAAAACTTTTGGATGACCCACAAAAAATTCTTAAGAATATATGTATGTTATGCTAATCATACCTAGCTTTCCAAGGAAGAGAACCAGTTCTTTGTGATGTGTATATCAAAGAGAAATTATTAACTTTGTAGTAAAGTTTCCAAATTTATTTTTTGTTGGAAGTTAATATAGTTCTGGATATCATCTGTATCTGCTTCAAAAGTTCTCCTGAGCTTTGCTGCAAAACAAAACATTGAATTTCTGCATGGCCCTAAGTAGAATGAATGAGTATATCCCACAGGAGGAGTAGAAGAACAATGAGCTCAGTGCCATGTACTGTTCCATGGAATATAATTGATTTGGCTGTTTTTCTGTCTTTTGGACAATAAAACAGGAAAATAGTCAGGACAACTGTTGTAACAGGAAAAATGAAATAGTAAAGGAAAAGTTTAAAAGAGGAATTAAGATGGAAAATATGATAGAATTGTTGAGGTAAATAGCATGAATTAAGAAAACACCATTCTACACTAATAGAAGGTTTTGAAGGAATTAAATATACTTTAATTTGTAAAGTTGAAAACATAGAAAACATAAAATCTTGTGACTTTTTTAGCAGATATTTTCCCAACCTAGCTTGCTTATTTCAAGGATATTCTAAAATATACTAAATTCAGTTACTGGTATATCATTCCACACCTGCATCCTTTTCTGCTTTCTTCTCCCAATTTATCTGTAATAACTGTTAAACTTTTAGTGCATGCTAAACCTTTCTTTAGGGTTATATTACAGAATGGGGCTTTCTCACTAAGCTATTTATTATAAGTTTTTCTGCTTCTCTAAATATACTAATTCTTCTAACACATTTCTTATTAATCTAATTTAAATTAATTCTTTTACGGAGATGGCTATTACAATCTAGAGCTCCATCTTTTGTATTACTATGGTCTGCATCCTCATACTTGAAAGTGCCAGGAGAAGAACATGCATCTGAAAGTATTCTCTTCTAATTGGAGCCAGGGATTGCAATGGCTTTCTACTACAGGTAGTCCATACAACTGTTCTCTCACTAACCACTTGAAGTTATGACAGACCACACTGTAGGTACTTATAACACAGTTTTGAAGTTCCAGGGCCCTTCCATTATGTGACCACATAATGGCCTGTTCTTGCAGGCATTTGCAGCATCCCATGTTTCCATGACCATGTTTTATAACAGTTTTACACAAAACCAGCTTTTACTTCCAATTTTTGGCAAAAAATTGCCATTTTTTTTTAGCCATTGCTTTGTTTAATAGCCATTACAAAAAGTCATAAAATTGGGTTGGTCACATTGGTGACCTGATTTATAGCCATCACAACTTGTGACTGTAATAGGCAGACTCTTATTACAGTCATAAGTCAAGGGCTGCGATCAAGAGAGTGTTATTATCAACAGAAATAATTTTCTCTTCCTTTCTCTTTTTACTACAAAAAAATCTGCCAATCTGTACAGTTTTCATATATTTATATTATTTGGGGAAATGCCAGTACTCACTACAATGGATACAGACTGTGATAGGTACATATTTTTTAAAATGAGACATTTTGCTTCTCAGATGGCAAAAATTCAGTATTGCCTTACACATGTGAATGTATGTAAATCATTATCCAGAGGGTATGATTATTCAGGAAATAATACATATTTATAATTCTGTGATATATTCTAATTGTATTGGCATATACAATGGCAGATATGTCAGAAAGGTCTAAAGTGCTATAAGGCCAGTGTTTTGATTTTTCAGAAAGTAGAAAAGCAGTAATCCCAAAGGTGTTTTTTCAAGAGGCAACCTGACTTTCTTATTTTTCTTTGAAAACGTTTTGCTTCTCATCCAAGAAGCTTTTTCAACTCTTCAAAAGCTTCTTGGATGAAGAGCGAAATGTCCCCAAAGCAAATTTGAAAGTCCAGTTGCCTCTTGAAAAAGCACCTTTGGGACAACCATGACCTAGATGACTGAGAATCTTCATAGAGATTTAGAAAAGCAGAATTTACTCTGATGTCTTAGGTACAATCTCCATTGTGTGAGGAGACAGATATTGAGATTTTGTACTGTGTTATTTTAAAGAACTTAATATGGTTTTAGAGTTGTAAAGGCAAGAAACAGACTGAAAAGTTGCATGTAGCATAAACTTGTTTTTTAATCATATAGGATGATAACAACTTGATTTTCCACTCATATGCTCTTGCCATGATACTTGGTATGATAGGGAAAATGCAAAGCTGGTAACTAGCAATATCATCTTAATGTAGTTCTTTATTCATTCAGTGTGTTAGCCACTGTATAACAGAATGATCTCAGGTGATTTACTGTATATAACCCACATTAAACAAGAATAAAATTCAGTGAACTTCAAATATGTATAAACTTTAAAAGCAGAAAAAAAATTTTAAATTGAAAGAGACTAAAACAATATGCAGCACTAATCATAAAATATACAAATACATTTCTGTATTTGTATCACTCATGGATAGGTGCTTCCTTCATCATAATATCTGAGCATCAAGAGCAGAGCCTTGAATGGCTATCTTAGGACATTAGTGGGAATATATATTTTATTTTGAAAATAATTGATATTACTAAATTACTTATGTATTACAGATCATTCCATATGATAAATCCATTTTAGTTTCATCCAGCAGTGAATCTAGATTCTTATTGTAAGCCCTAGACCAGCAACCTTTTTTGGCTCACGTGCCACCCAGCCCCGACTTGCTCATGCAACCACGCCACTGCACATGCGCAGAGCAGTCAGGCATGCCCCCCTGCGGCACGCACACAACCCATCATCTGCACATGCACAAAGCTGTCGCGCATGCGCCCCCACCAAATTGTATGTGCAACCATGCCACTGTGCATGCACAGAGCAGTCGCATATGCACCTCCCTGTGGTGCACATGCAACCGCGCCATATGCGCATGCACATGCTGCACACTGGCTGTCTCGCATGAATGCGCAACCACATGTGCGTGCGCATGAGAGCGCTAAACTGCACGCATGCACAGGAGCAGGTAAGTGCAGCGACAGCTTGCGTGCCGGGAAGAATGACTCCGCGTGCCACTTCTGGCACACATGCCATAGGTTCGCCAACACGGCCCTGGACCCTCAGGATACTATTTGATTTGTCGAGAATAAGTATTTGTTTGATATGATTATTTTTATGTTGAATAAGTCTTCTTAAGTTTGAGAACCATAGACAACCAAAACAATGAAATGTCTCTTTCTATCCCTGGCAGAACAGAGTTTGGCAGGCCATCCAGCAGGAGACTAAATAGATTCCTGTTGAAGCAGATTCTTTTGCATAATACCTCTTATTAGTATCTGCAATGAATTAATAACTCTCACTACTTAATGTTTGGTGTAGCTTTTTCAGAAATTATTGGGAAAGTTGCAGAATAAAATATTCTGTTAAAATAAATAAATATAGGTTCAGACTTCTATCCACAATGTATGTGTATCACATACTTTAAAATGTTTGATAATGTTAGTGTAATGTATACATTTTGCAAACAGCATTTGGATGCTTTCTCAGAATAGTCTATGTAACAAAGGTGGGATTTTCTTCCCTTTGGATTGCTGTATTTTTGTCAGTGGCATTGTGTCAAGAGCCATGTGCTAGTGAGAAGAAAAAGAGTTTTTGATCCAGAAATGGTGAAACAAGAGGCTTTCCTCTTTTGACATATTTTCTTTCTTCAACAATTTGCTTCACCAATATTTTTCCAGACAATTGTCAATAAATTATCAGATTATTCTTCCTGGGGGAAGAATAATGGTCCTAGAATCATCAGTTATCCATTCAAATTCTAATGGCAGAATTTAAAAGTAAAAATCCCTTTTATGTAACTTTATTAAAATTTTAAAGCAAAAGATAAAAACTAACAAGAACTAATATTTAGAATGGAAAAAAAGAAGAAAAAGGAAAGAAATAAGAAAAGAACAAACATAAAAATTCAGAATTCAAAGACAAGGAAAAAAATATAAAGAAGTTACTTTCAATTTTCTTTTACATCAGTTATAAGTATAAATGTAAATTGACCTCTTAAGCTATGGTTAAATCGTTGTTTACATATTTTCTATTATCTTTGTTTTTTTTAAAAAAACATTAAAACCATATACCATTTTTTTTCTGCAAAAAGTCAGTAAAGAGTTTCTAATCAACATTAAACTTAGACAGTGTCCTTTCTCTACTTAAAGCTGGCCAACTCACCAAGTTCAATCAACTTCACCATTCATTGCTCTGTTGTAAGTAAAACCAAATCTTTCTATCTTTGTACATAATAATAGTCTCACTGCAGTTACAAAAAGAAAGTTCCGTGGAATTTTTTCCAGTTGCTTCTCCAATGGTCCCAAAAGAAAATTCTCTAGTTTTAACAGTATATTAATCTTTAAAATATTCTGTATTACTGTGTTTCCCCAAAAATACAGTAACACCTATCCCGAAAATAAGCCCTAAGATGTTTTCTGCGCATGCACTCAATATAACCCTACTTAAGCGCCTGCGCAGCCAGCTGTCCATTCTGTCTGGTTGCTCATGGTGCCGCCAACACAAGAAGAGGGAAGGGGGGTAGAGCTTCCCCACATGCACACCGGCTTACCTCGGGGGCCCCGCAGCCAGACAATCCACAACCTAACAATTGGCTCACGGTGGCAGGACCAGCAGCCACATGCAGAAGGAGCCCAAGTGGTAGCTGGCTCACTTCTTCCGGCAATGGTGCGGACCGGAGCAGGAGGCCGAGTGACACACCGTTGTTGCAGCCATGAGGCAAGACAGGGGGAGCTGCCCCACATCAACTTATCTCATGGCCCCTGCAACTAGACTATCCACCCCCCGACAACTACCTTGTCTCATGGCCATGCCACCAGTAGATCGTTCAGCCTCCTGCTCTGGTAACAGAAGAAATGGGCCAGTGCCACAAAGCGAGGCAGGTGTCAGGGATGATAGTCTGTCTGCTGGGGTTCTGAGGAAAGTCAGTGCAGGGTATGTGGGGCAGCTCCACCCCCGGCCTCATGGAAATGATACTCAAAAGAAATAAGACATCCACCGAAAATAAGCCCTAATGCTTACTTCAGAGCCCAAAAGAAAATAAGACCAGTTCTTATTTTCAGGAAAAACATGGTATATGTAATTAGTCTAGAATTTTCTACCTTTGTACATTGTCCAACAAGCTTGATAAAATGATGTCTCTTTTTTATTAAATTTCTAGTATAAATTTGAAGAATCTTTATACATTCTAAGCAATTTTTCTGGTGACATGCACCAATGATAACATTTTATCAAAATTCTCTTTAAGACTATAACATTATCTAAATTCCAGTCATTTGAACCACATATTTTCCTCCAAATATTTGTAAATCCTAACAAATTTTTAGCTCATTTTATCATACGTTATTTCAATAAAAGTTTATACATTATAGCAGTGACATTCTCATCATTTTTACACAATTCCATTTCAAATTCAGTCTTAAAATGTTTAACTCCAAAATTAGTTTAACTAGTTTAAATATTTCTGATAATTCTACATAATAAAACTATTGACCTGAATATCTTTCTACTATCAACTCTTGTCTTCATTTTATTTTACATTCTCCTTGACCAAATGCTAATATATCAGAGTAAATTAACCATTTATGTTTAGACATCATTTCTTTTCTATAAAATTTCTATAAAATGCTAACTACCACAAACTACTGTAGGTATATATTTGTTCCATATTCTCAAAGTGACATGTCTAACAAAATGATTTCTAAAATCTAGATTAGCTTTATCATGCCATAGATATCCATACCACACAAATTTTAAGTCATGTTTTTCTAATTTCAAAAGCCTTCTGTTAGCAGCATCCAATCTTTTACCGAAACTAAGCTGCATAAAATAATTTCAAATCACCTAAATTCTATTCTCCTCTTTCTTTTGCATCTTGTAACACTTTATATTTGACGTAATCTTTTCACTGCAACTCAAATTTACATATCTCTCTCTTCCATTGTTTAACTGATAAATCAGATGTCCAAAACGGTATTATCCAAAATAAAAATTACATTCTAGGAAATATATCCTCATTACTAAAAATTAAAACTCCATAACTGCTACAATTTAAAGGTGTTAAAAACTGTAAACAATATGTTGGAATTTATTTCTAAGTAAAGTGGCATATGATAAGACTGATTTGCAAGTTTAATCATGCCATATTCTAGAGAAATGAATTAGGAAAAATAGTGGCAGATCAGGTAGGCATGAATGATTTTGGAAATAACAGGAGGTTAAAATGGGTTTTAAAGTGAGTCACAATATTATTTTGTGTCTACACTTTGTGAAAAAATATTGTGCTAGTAAATACATTTTCATATATCATATACCATAACAAACACCTGAAAGATCAACTCTCATTGCATTGTACTCAGATTGTATGTTGTATTTAGTAGACCTGTCCACATAGTCAACATCATGGCTGACCCCAGAGACAAGATAAATTGTCTTATTAGATACAAATGTTTGACTTTATATGATTGTGTCCCTCTGTGTAGCTTGTTTTATTTAGTTGGCATTTGGAAAGGACTGAGTACAGTTCATTCACAAATGTGGTTACAAGCTATGAAAGATCTATATTACTGAGCCTGAGAAACAAATGACAGTGTAGATAATACCGAGTTAGACAAATTACAGATGAGACTACACAGATATTAGTCTATTTAAGAATTTTCAAATTGCAAACTTTTGCCTATATGAAGAAACCTGTCCATGAGTCTATCCTAGAAGAACCTTGGAACTAGGAGAAGGCAGGAAAGTTTCTGGTGCACGCCACGTATACTACAGACATCTTTTCCCACTTTCTCCAAGAAAGGTGGTTATTTGCCTCGGCAGATAATCAGTTTAGATGAAATAGAGCTTTACTGTAAGAAAATAGCAGACAAATCTACATTTGAAAGGAGGAGATGATGATGATGCCAGCCTGCAAAGCTGCGAATAGGCTAACTATGGTGCTAGATGGCAGTGCTTCTGGTGATCTGAGCCTAAAACCACTGCTAGTCTACCATTCCATGAATCTGTAACCTCTTTAAAAACATCTCAAAGAGTTCACTTCCTGTTCCTGCTAACAAGAAACTTTGGTTCACCCTTCTCATTTTTGAAGACTGGTTCTTCTACCATTTCATCCCAGAATTGGAGAACTATTGCCATGAAAAAAACATTGAGTTCAAGATTCTGCTTATTTCAGAAAATAACCCCAGGTCTAACAGTTTACTTGGATAATTTCCACCCAAATGTGAAGTTTGTATATCTGCCTCCAAATGCCATCTTCCTCTAACCTATGGCCCACGGGGTGATAGCAACCTTCAAAAAATATTCTTCATTCCACATTTAGGTAGGCAGTTCAGGGAGTGGAGTCTCAGATCACCTTGTACCAGTTTTGAAAAGTCCACTATATCTATAAGGCTATTAAGAATATCAATGCAGCCTGGAACAAAGTTACCTCTATAAACTTGAATTTGGTGGAGACAACTTTGCCATTAGCTTGTTCATGATTTTCAAGGGCAGAAAGGGAGTTGCAGAGCATGATCAGGAAGTTGATTGCCCTGAGCAAAGAGCTCAGGCTGAGCTGCCCATTTCTGACTTCTGACCAGCATAAATTTAATAGTAATCATTTCCAGCGTGAAGGGTGTATCCCGGCTCGCTGAAGGCCGCTCTGTGGCAGGATTACAGAGGGCTCCCAGTTTCTCTGGCTGAGCCCTCTTTCCAGTGTGAAGGACTCACGCCTGAGCCCGCTGATGCCCGCATTTTGCGAAGGCTTGGCAGGCACCTTCCAGGTATCCTGGTAGCAGGTTCTGCATTCCCAGCATGAACGGCCCAGGCCGGAAACTGCTGGAAGCCCCTGTGGTCAGGGAGGCTCTGCCATTGGGCAGAGGGCGTTTGCGGCACCCCTGGGCCTCGCCCATGCGCCAGGCCTTCAAGTAGGGGTGCAAACGCTGGCAGGCCTCCGTTTGTCTTCTTCACGCCGCAATTGGTGGCGGCAGCGCCTTTGAAGTCTGCCGAAACGCTGAGAGGTGGTGGCACTCAGCGTGGGATCTGGAGGCTTTGCGGGCCTCGAATGGTCGTGGAGCCTGGTAAGGCCATTCCTGGCCATGGGGGGGGGGCAGTTTAACAAGGAGTGCCTCAGTAGCCTCCCTCTTTGGGCCCCTGCCTTGCCTTGGAGTTTCTAGGCCTCAGCCTCTTCAGAGAGCTCCGTCTGCCATTTTGGGCCTAGTCTCATGGCTTTTAGAGGCCTACCTAGCCTGCTTTAAATTAAAGATGGTGGCCATTCCTCCATCTCGGCAATCCAAGAAATGTCTCCCAGCCCAATTCAGATACTGCTTCTGCCCTGGGGTCTTCTAAAAGGGGTAAGAACCCCAAGCCTCAGCCTTAATTGGCCAGGAAGCCTTCCAAATCAGCTGAACTGGAGGCTTTGAAGAGACAGCAGGCCATGGAGAAGGCCACTGAACGTGCTATTAGGAAGGCATCTAGGAGGATCACTTCCTCTCCAGTGGGGGCTTCTAACCCTGTTTCCACTGTGGCCTCCCCACAGACAATTGCAACTCCAACACCTACAGCCCCTGCTGCCCCTTCTGCCACTGGCCTCCTTTGGTCTGGTCCCCAGATAGGGACACATCAGCCTCATTCCAGGCAGGATGGGGTACATGATCTACTCTTTGGGGCTCTCCCTCCCCCCTCTGTGCCTCAGGCCTCTTCTTGCCAGGGCTCTCAGGCTCCTGCCCCTCCAGAGCAGGCCCAACCTCTGAGGCTCCAGCCTCCCCCATGGCTCAGGAAACAGAGGCTCAGCCATCTCTACCCCAGTTGGGCCTGCACCTGCCATTGCACTGCAGGAACCACAGCCTCAGCTTCCTCCAGGCCTCGCTGCCTTGATACAGGAGGCCATTCAAAGAGGCATTGCCTCTGAGATGCAACATAGGACCAGTTTGTGGGTTTCTGAACTGTCTGGAGCCCAGAGCGAACCCCAAACATCTCATTGGTCCACTGATATGGGGCAATCACAAGTCCAGGGTTATGCTTCATGCTCCCCCAGCCAGGGCTCATTCATAGATAAGGACATGAGAGACCAGGATATGTCGGAAGATGAGGACCTTTCTCCAGACCAGCCATCTTTTGTGGGGCTGTTCAAGCCCCAGCTTTTCCGCTCCTTGCTCCATAAGGCCAAAACCACAACCTGACTGGGCATATCCCATCCAGTGCAAGACTCGGGGAGAACATCTGCAGGCCCATCAGTACCATTGTTTGAGGAGCCTACCATTGAGGCTGAGGAAGACAAACGCTTTGAGCACTCTTTGAACAGGGCCCACCAGGCAGCTGCCTGGGCCATTAAGGCATCATCTTCTGCATCATTTTTTAACTGAGCCTGTCTCCTTTGGCTCAGACAGATGCAGGAGCACTTGTTCCAATACCAGGTCACATCAGGACCTGAATAAGGTGGTGGCCGCCCTAGGATACTCAGCAGACACCACCTTAAACGCCTCCCGCTTTGCGGCAAAGGCTACCAGATCTACCATTGCCTCCTGTCACCTGCTCTGGCTCTGCCAGTGGCAGGCTGACGCTAAAAATAAGTGGCACCTGGCCTCTTCTCCCTACGTGGGAGACTTGCTCTTTGTAGCCCCCTTGAGCCTGTTAGTCGAGTCCAAGGACAAGCTCAGAGTGTTATCAAGCTTGTCCTGTAGGGCTGACCCTCACCTGACCTCTCTGCGACCCTTTTGGGGTGCGGAGGCTGGCTTTTCCGGGATGTGGGGCCCCGATATTTCCCTTCCTGGCAGGGCAGATCCCAGGATAGGCAGGGTGGATCATCCCAAAGGGGTTTCTCCAGACGCCCATTTAGGGTCAGTCGGGGATAGCCTTTCAGGCGTTCCTGTTTCCTGCATGCCCATGTCTCCCTTTGGGGGCTGCCTGCCTCTTTTCGCCAGCCAATGGGAGGCGACCACCACAGACGCTTGGGTAAGGGAGACGGTTAGGTCGGGCTTCTCCCTGGAATTTCTCTCCACCCTTCCAATTTGATTTCCCCCCTCTTGCAGGATCGGACAAAGCGGCTCCTGGTGGAATCAGCCATAAAACACCTTTTGGATATTCGGGCAATAGAGACGGTTCCATGGGAGCAACATGAACAGGGATTTTATTCTTGCCTGTTTGTAGTACAACCCTCGGAGGGTTGGAGGGTGATTCTCGACCTCAAGTCTCTGAACCGCCAGATCCCATACTGGCGGTTCAAGATGCAGTCTCTCCAGACCATCTTGGAGAGTGTAAGGGAAGGAAATTACCTCTCATCAGTAGACCTGATGGTGTGAAGTTTCTGAGAGGCTTACCTGCACGTCCCCATTCATCCAGCCTACAGGAAATTTCTCCATTTCTGCCATGCAACTTGTCACTACCAGTACTGTGCTCTGCATTTCGGTCTCTCCTTGGTCCCCTGAGTGTTTACCAAATTGATGGCAGCGCTGGCTGGCCACCTGCGGATGCTTCCGATAAAGATTCAGTTCTATCTGGACAAGCTTATCCAGTCCAGCTCCTAAAGGCTAGCACACCAGGATCTGGGGGTCACTCTTTGGGTCCTGGAAGCCGACGGGTTTTCCATCAACAAGGCCAAGAGCAATCTGGTACCAACAACTCGCATCCAACACTAAGGAACTGTCATCAATACCCTTCAGTGCAAGGTCTATCTTTCCCAGGAGCGCCTGACCAGTCTACAGTCCCTGGTCAGGAGGATCAGCTCAGAGAGGGTCTCCCCTCTGCGGCGGCTCTCAGCTTCTCAGGAAGATGGTGTCATGCATCAGCATTGTGCCATGGCCACGACTCCACTGCAGGCCTCTGCAGTGGGTCCTTCTTCCACATCAGAGGTCTAGCACGAGTACCTCTGGTCTCAGAATTCGCCTCTCCCCCAAAGCCCATCACTCCCTTCACTGGTGGCTCTCCCCGGCCCTGACCAAGGGCAGGGAATTCAAGATATGTCACCTCTTGGTCCTGACCATGGATGCCAGTCTCCATGGCTGGGGGGCCCACCTGGGCTCCGACATGACTCAGGGTCAGTGGACTTCAGAAGACATAAACTGGTTGGAGCTTCGGGCAATCCATCCTGCCCTCCGTGTGTTCCAGGACAAGGTGGAGGTGGAGGGTCGTTATGTCATGGTTCAGACGGACAACGTGGCCGCAAAGGCCCACATAAACCGCCTTGGCGGCACCTGCTCTCACCACCTCATGCAGGAGGCTGAGCACCTGGGCCCCTGGGCAGAGACACATCTGAGGTCCATCAGGGCCTCTGACATCTCGGGTGGCGAATATGCAGGCGGACTGGCTCAGCTGAGCCAGGGTGCACCATGGGGAGTGACGCCTGCACCCAGACCTCTTCCGGGAGATCACAGTTCGCTTCAACTGTCCAGTGGCCTACCTCTTCACCACCCAGGCCAATCGCCAGATGAGACAGTTCTTCGCCAGATTTCCGACTCCAGAAACAGAAGGTGTGGACACTCTACATTGCGCATGGCCGATGGGCCTCTTGTATGCCTTCCCTCCACTTCCTCTACTGCCCCAAGTGATTCGGAAGTTGCTGGATGAGAGTGCGGAGCTCATCCTGGTCGCCCCCCATTGGCCGCGCCGACCCTGGTTTGCGGACCTTCAGGCCCTCTCTGTAGCCCCTCTTTGGAACCTCTTTCCAGACAAGGTGTTTCTCAGCCAGCAGTCGTTGGTCCACCCGGATCCTCGGTGAATGCAACTGACTGCCTGGCGCTTGAGTGACACCTGCTGATGGGACATGCCATCTCCCCAAGGGTTATTGCCACACTGCAGGCTTCCTGCCGGGAGTCCACGACCAGGATCTATGGCTGCACTTGGGCTTCCTTCCACTGTTGGTGTGACTTGCAGAACATCATTCCCACTTCCGCTTCGACAGCACAAATCCTGGAGTTCCTGCAGGACGGCTTCAAGGCCGGTTTGGCACCCAGCACTCTATGGAGACAGGTAGCTGTCCTTTCTTCCATCCTGACCTGTGGGACCAGGAATTCCCTCTCTAGCCATCCCTTGATCCAGTAGTTCCTCCAGGGGGGACTACTACCACCACCCTACCTGGGACCTCCCCAAGGTGCTTTCTGTACTTATCTGGAGCCCATTTGAACCATTGAGGGAAGTTAGCCTCCAGTTCCTTTCTTATAAAGTCACTTTCCTGGTGGCCATTACATCGGCCCGTTGGATCTCGGAACTGGCGGCTCTTTCTGCCCGCAGCAACCTTTGTACCTTCCATGAGGACAGGGTGGTTGTTTGCCTAGATCCCACCTTCGTACCCAAGATTAACATGACCTTCCATAGGTCCCAAGAATTGGTTTTACCAAATTTTTGCCCCCATCAAGTTCATCAGTTGGAATGGGAGTGACACATGCTTGATGTTCACCGGGCTCTCCATATCTACCTTAAGCGGACCACCAGTTTTCGGTGCTTGGAGAGTCTTCATCTCCTTCCAGCCGGCGACCTTAGGACTGAAGGTGACATCCCCCACCCTGGGGCGGTGGATACAGGCTACAATCACCCAAGCCTATCTCCCTCATGGATCATGTCCCACTCCACTTGGAGTGCAGCTACTTCGGCAGCCTGGGTGACTCAGGCTCCCTTGGAGGAGATTTGCCGGGCTGCCACATGGTCATCTCCCTCCCCGTTTGTCCGTCATTATAAGTTAGACATTTATGCGTCGGATGCTGCATTTGGCTGTAGGGTGCTTCAGGGGGTCTACTCGGGGGTGGGCCTTCTGACCTGGCTCGTCTCTCCCATTAGGGCTGTGCTTTGGCATGTCCCTTTCCTGACTGCTGGCCCCACTCCCAAGGAGAAAGGACTTTGACTCACCTGAAAGTCCATTCTTTTGGGTAGAGGGGCCAGCAGTCAGCCCCGCCCTGTTGCTCCCGGTCCTTGCTGGGGGTCGGGATGTTTTGTTTTCTCCCTTTCAGCTCAGCCTGTCGGTCTGCACTATCTCCTTCATCTGAAAGCTGGAAGCAAGAGGAAGAGGAGGAGCTTATCAACTTGCAGACTCAGTCCTAGGACATTGGATCAGAGTTAACCCTTTCATGACTGCTGGCCCCTCTACCCAAGAGAATGGACTTTCAGGTGAGGCAAAGTCCTATCTATGATAAAAAGAGGAAGGCTAGTACCCAAAGTTCACTGGACCACTTCTTTGGGAAGGTGGAGAAACATGACATACCAATTCCTGAGGATGAGCCAATACCATTAACATCATGTTTTACTGCCATTTATGTAAGGTAATAATTGTTATTGTGCATGTTTTTTTACAGTAGTTTGGACTTACAAGCAAAAAACGGATTTGTGAACATTCTCTTGGACAGTAATCCGTAAGTAGGGTATCAACTGTTACTGTGCTATATGTTATCTATATATATAAAAACGAAAACCACTCATGCCATAATCACAAAATCTCCAGAACCATAAAGCCATCAGAGCATTAGTATTTCCTATATTATTAACACACTCTAATGCTAAGAAGTTCTACTCTCCCTCCCCACCTGAAAAGAAATCTGTTCCAAATGCAAAACACAAGCAGAGGAGAGGAGTTCCAGTTTCCGTTTCACAGCAGGAAGCAGCAGAACACTTGAGCTAAGCCAGAGCCCCGCACCTTCCTGTCTCCTTCTTGCTCACACAGGAAATACTGTTTCACTTTCCAAACAGCCCTCTGATGCTAAGGATTTCTACTCCCCCTTTCTACCTGAAATCTGTTCCATGCTCTGATGCTAAGGAGTTCTCCCCGCTTCAAAAGAAATCTGTTCCAAATGCAAAACAGAAGCAGAGGAGTTTCAGTTCCAGTTTTACTTTCACAGCAGCAACCAGGGGATAGGATAGGGGAGGTTTCTGTGGGGCAAGCCTGAGGGAGAGAAGGGGATAGGATATGGGAGCAGTAGTGAAATCTGAACCAGTTTGCTACTGGTATGCTGGCCACACATGCACGCTGCACGCCGTGCACACCAAATGTGTGCTGTGCATTTTAAAAGTTATCGGTTCAGGCAAACCGGTAGCTAAAAAAAGCTATGATCCAATGATCACCCCATGCTGCAGTTTAGCTTTGCTAGAAAGCAGGATTTCCTGCTTTCTAGCACAGCTAAACTGCGCTTCGCTGAGGTCCCCCCTCACCTGTACTTCACAGCTGATTCCCTCCCCTCTTGCCTGTACTGTGCATGCACACGTGTGCAGCATGCACCAAAAGGAGGCTTGGGAAGGTAAGTACAACAGCAAGGGGAGATCAGCTGTGAAGCACAGTTTAGCTTCACTAGAAAGCAGGAAATCCTGCTTTCTAGCGAAGCTAAACTGCGCGGCACAAGTGATCATCAGATTGTAGCTTTTTTTTATTACTATGAGTTTGCCCGAACCAGTAGTTTATATCGCACGAACTGGTAACATTTCACCCCTGTAGGGGAGCCTTCTGTGGGGCAAGGCTGAAGGAGAGAAGAGGATAGGATAGTGGAGGCTTCTGTGGGCAAGGCTGAGAGAGAGAAGGGGATAGGATAAGGGAGCCTTTTGTGAGGCAAGCTGAGGGAGAAAAGTGAATAGGATAGGAGATGTTTCTGTGGGGCAAGGCTGAGGGAGAGAAGGGGAGAGGAGAGGCCGATCATAACTACTCATTAATTTTCAAGCTGTGTCAATTTATAAAGCCCCATCAGATAGTTTTGTAGCAAAGCATGGGTATCCAGCTAGGTATACTATATTTTGCATTTTGCATTATATTTGGTCATCTACTATACAATAAAGCAAGAAAAGAAGAGGAAACCAAATTATATTGATATCTATTGCATTGTCTTATCATGCATAAAAGTATTTAGAAATTGAGTGGTTGATTGAAATGGTACAAGGCTTGTCTTTTTATAAATGTACTTGAAAGTAGTTTTTTAAAAAATATCTGTATATGCTTTTTGTGGACGTTATGTGGAAGTTTTTCTGCTAAACCTGGAATTATTATTGGAATCTAAGTCTGGGATAAAATATAGATTATATCAATGAATAAATTATGATGGTGTTAGACAAAATAGTGTCTGAGAACCTATATTTACCCACAAATGTCTCTTCTGAGATTTCCCAGGATCTCTACTCCTGGTTTACCATATTTATTAAGTATCATTTTTTTAGTTTAGTTTTTTTTTATTTTGCCTTTTTTCATATGCAACTCAAGGCAGTGAATATACCAATACTTCTTCCTCCTTCTATTTTTCCCAAAACAACAATCTCATGAGGTGGGTTGGGGCTGAGACAGAGTGACTGGCCCAAAATCACTAAGCTGTTTTTTTGTGCCTAAGGTAGGTTTAGAACTCAGTCTCCTGATTTCTAGGTCAACACTAACCGCTACTCATTTGATTGTTATTACATCATTTTTGAAATAATAATAAACTGAAAGGTGTGGTATTGAGAAGCAATTGGCAAGCATACTTTGACTTTACTTCTTACTTTCATTGAGGAACTCAAAGCCAGCACCCATTTTTACCCACAACAAAAACAACCCTAGGATCTTCTTCATATGCAAGCTCCTTGTTGGTTTTTTTTATTTTTAAAATGAAAATAACATATAAGAATGGTGAGTGGTTGCAGTTCTGTGCTTTTCAGATATTGGACCAATGGTGGGTTCCAACCAGTGTTACCACCAGTTCTCTTCATGCACGTGCTTTGCACGCAATCACCTTGGCTGTCTATTTATTTATAAGATGTATATCCCTTCTTTCTGTTCAGCAGCTGAAAACAATGTATATAAGTACTCTTGCTGCTTTTATCCCATTGCTGCTATGACTTAGTCTGGGCTAAAAAGAAGTGACTGGTCCAGTGCTGTGGCTAAGGATGAACTAGAACCCGGGTCTTTCCATTGTCTTTCTGCCTCTTCTATAGGGATACATTAGGGAAAATGTTCTGGATATGGTTGTGCAATGCCAGCTTTGCTATATGCAGATGATTTGTTAAGTTTTTCAGTCTCCTAGGTGGGAAGGAGAAGGGTATTATTGATGGTATAGGCTTTCTTAAAAGAATAACTTGTACTATCAAAAAACTACTGTTAAGTCTTTGCATGACACATCAGTAGGTTGTATAAATAGCAAATAGCTGGAACCCCAGTAGAGCAAGTGCATACTTATAAATATCTTGGAGTGAAGTTTCAGGCTTCCTAACATGGAGCACACATTACTTTTATTGGGCAAGTATGGTCCAATGTACTCTCCACAGTTAAGATTCTTCCATTCAAAGGGGCAACTTTTATTCAAGCAAATTGCAAGGGTCTTTTTGCTACATGTATTTCTCAGCTTTATGGTGTTCTGATAAGTATTTTTACAAAGTTACAAAGCTGTCCAGTTCAAATTTATAAATGCTATATTTGCAATTCTAAAAGGCATCAAAATGCTGCTTTATAGTTACGGTAGAGCAGTGGTTCCCAACCTTTTTTTGGCCATGCCCCACCTAAGCATCTCTAAAATCCTGCCCCTGCCCCTGTGACATAAAATTCTTACTTTACTCAAAAAGTAAACACTGCTCACGCGGAGGAAGCCAAAAAGGCCATTAACTTGGTTTAAACAAGGTTCAAACTGCCCTCCTGTGAGGCATGGGCCTCACACTGGGAACCACTGAGATCACATTTCCTTTCTATCCCTTATTTAATCAGCACATCCAAAAATCGCCATTTCCATTTTTTTCATTTTCAGTTTTTTATTTAAAAAAGTATTTGTTATTTTATCCTGATCAAACAGATCAGTTTTACCATTTCTAAATTTTGCCATTTTTACAATCCATTCCTCAGTTGTAGGAATTTCTCCAGCTTTGAACATATAATAGTCTTGCTGTAGCTACCGTACACAAAACCAATGTTCTGTGATTCTTTTTTAATTATTTTTTTCAGTCTGAAACACTGTTTATGCAATCAATTCTTTTACTTACATTTTTGGTTAACATCGTTGTTTTCTCATTATTAATCTTAAAATAAACTACCACACCAAATTCTTAATTTCTCTAATAACTTATTTATTCCTCCATAGAATTTTCCAGAATTAAAACAAAATTGTCAGCAAAAGCCCTTAACATGTACTACTTTTTCAACCTTTACCCCCCAATTCTCCATCTTGTCTTATTTCCAACTCTATTCAGAACGTCATACATATTTCCCATATCATCTGCCCATGACTCACTTCAGCAGTATGACATCAGAACTGGACCCAAACAATCTATAACAATCTTAAACATCCTTTTAGGAATAATATAGAACAGTACAATTAATAACCATCCTACTATATAGCCTATAGCCATGTTGGCGCCTGCCGGAAGTGACACATGGAATTTCACCAAAACACGCGAGCCATCACCACACAAAGTTGCTTCTGCGCATGCATGCCGTTCTGCGCTCTCGTGTGCATGCGCATGTGAGTGTGCATGCGCATGAGACAGCGTGCACATGCGCAGATGCCGTGGTAGTGCACATGCTGCAGGGTGAGCACATGCACGCCTGCTCTGCACAAGCACAGTGGCCGCATTGTGCACGTAGTTCGTCGGGGGGGCGCGGGACTGCTCTGCGCATTTGCAGATCATGCAGGCACGTGTGTACTGTAAGGGGGGGCGCGTGCCAGCTCTGCACATACGTAGTGGTCACGTTGTGCCCGCGCGTCCTCCCTTGGCACGCTGGCCTATAGGAACAGCAGTGCAGTTTTAGAATAGAATTCCAACATGAGACATTTTAATCCATGAGACATACTAAGTCTGAATGCTGTCCTTACAGCATTAAATGAAGTATAGATGACTGTTTGTTCAGTGATAATTCTATGTTGCCATTCCTGATGAGCAGTCTTTTCTTTTTTTAAAAATCCAGTGAAAATCCAAAAAGCCAAATATGGAAAATTAGATAAATTTTTGTTTCAGTTTTCCTGATGGCTTATGACATTTTAGCCACAAACAAATGAACAGAAAATACACTGGTGTTTCATAACTTCTTCAGTTGGTCCAGTTTCAATTAAAGGAAAAAACAAAGTAGTACATATTAGCTGTTGCAAAACATCTTGCGTGGCAGCATGATGATTTGCATATGTTTCAGGAGGCATCATTGTCCTGTTCATGTTGACATTTTACATGTCCTTAAAAGGACTCGGGGGGAGATGGAGGCAGCCTGTTGTGTTTATTACAAGTAAAGCGATTAGCTAATAACAATAGCTTTTGATGTGAACACTTTTCACAGATATTGTTTGGTTTTTTTAAAAGACCATCTGTCTGAAGAATGTTCATTTTAAATAGAGTCTGCAAATGAGTTTATTCCAGGATTGACAAGGAACTTGATAAAAGCTTTCCACTATGAGAGGGGGATGTTTCATGCCCATAAGTTTAAAACTACCTTCCTAATACATTTATTTACATAGTTGTATTTAAATGTCTTTCTTTATAGTTTGCACTTCAATGCAGCATGTAAATTCTAGGCAGCCATTCAAGGCAACAGTTAGGGATAGGTAGACGTCTTCTTAAGAACTGAGCATTTCTTTTTGTGTTTCTGTAAGTTTACATGTAAAGAATGCCAGATCTTCTCAGGCTGCATAAATTTAAAATATTTCTTTATCTTATGAAACAAAAAGTTAGTTCTTTGTATAGTGCAGATTTGTGGGGTATTCATACTATTTCTCATTGGGCTTCCGTTCTTTGTCCTTTCAATAAGTAAACTTTTATTTCTCTTCAATATTCAATCAACATAGATAAATCCATATATAATTATTGTGATAAGAAAATACGTTTCTGCACTAGTGTTTGTTGATGTTATGTGTGGTCTATACTTGTCTATATGGAATTCCGTTCCTCTGAATGAGACCTGGAAGAAAGAAATCTGGATCCTGCATGTCACCCATCCAGTTTAGAGCTAGTTAATCAAGATTACATTTAAATATCATTTTTACCATTATTGTTGTTCCTTTCAGTCATTACAATTTTCTACCTCAAAAAAATCCATTGGTGCAAATTAAAAAGTGTAGTTCCTTTTTAAGGAGTAAAGAATGAATAAGTGAATAGTTTAAATGTATTGTAGCATTTGATCTCATTCATTCATCAGTTTTACTTATTTTCTTGTTATATGCCACCCAACTTACTCTAAAAATTTAGATTATCAGCACGTTGAGGCAAAGGGAGCCCTTGTTTTTTGCATATTGATTAGTAAAGGGTTGTATATACTGAGTACCCTATAAGCAAATACAATGTAAAAATATCACAATGATCCTTCTTAGTAGGATGAGTGTTGCATTTCCATGTAATTGTTCATGCTTAATTACAGACATTTAACATAATACAATTTTTTTTTCTTCATCAGTAGCAATTATGAAAGTAGAATCCACATATACAGTGTCACTCCCAAATATTTGAAGCATAAAGCTAGAATATATTGATCACAGTTAAACACTTTTTACTTAAGACTCTAAATGAATATGGTGGAGAAATAACATTCAGTTGGTCTGTGAAGAATATATCCTTCTTTCTCTTTTGAGAAGAAAAACAAGAATTTGGAATTTATTACCAAGCACTTGAGCACAATCATTACTGGTATCACACTAATTTGCTTTGGTAGTAATCACAGTGGAAATGTTACCTCATTTGCCTACACATAGTGGGTTATATATCCATATTTTAAAGGATGAATGTAATTTTTATAAGCCAGATAGATTTATGCTATCTTTAAAAGTAATCTTCATTAGATAATTTGTATTTTAACATATATTAATTCATAATACAAGTAGTCCTTGCTTAGCAATCTCAATTAGGACTGGCAATTGTGTTGCTAAGCACAAAAATCCTTTTTCCTAAAATATAATTTCTTATTTGTGAGCAATTTACTGACATAGTATATGTTTACTTCTCTTCTGTCATGTTCTCATCAGACACTAAATAAATAATAGTGACATAATAACTCCTTTCTAAAACATTTTGTTCCAAATGTTCAGTAAGTTAGTTGAGTGTCTAATGGCAGAGTTTGTCCAACTTCAAAACCAATCATAACAACTGCCCCAGACATGATCCAAAAGAGTAGTATGTAGTATTCTTGAGGGCAAACACTCCTTCAAGTGCAAAATAGATTGCCAGGGATACAGAAGGAATTTAATTACTTCTGTGAACACTCAATAAATTAGTCATTTTAACTTACATTGATCATCTTCTTTAAAAATCATTATTCTGCATACTAGTATAGTATTCTTCAGAGTTGATTTACAGAACTGAATAGGTTGCTAAATGTTACTTCACAAGCCTGTAAATTTTTTTTTGAAAAAAGTACTTCATATGTATAATCACTTTGTTTTGGTTAGAAAAAAATAAAGCAATGAGGTTGGTACATCTTGCAAAGAGGGTGAAAATTTGGGTGCGTCTTATACACCGAATGTAGCCACCCACCCACCAGCCATTTTTGTTCCCTACTGCAGGATTGCCACAGACCATCGCCGCCTCTGTGCCTCGTGTTTTTGGCCTGTATACCTCTGGTTTTCAGCCTCCGAATGCTCTGTTTCAGATCCATTTAAGGCTGCAGGGATTGCCAGAGGTGGCGATCGGCTATGTGCTCTGGCGATTCCCGCAGCCTTGAACAGGTCTAAAACGGAGTGTTCGGAGGCTGAAAACACAAGCACAGAGCCCAAAAACATGAGACACAGAGTTGGTGATGGTCTCTTGCAATCTCTGCAGCCTGGAACAGTTGATTGGGGGTATTCCGGGAGGCCAATCCACCCGCCAATCAGCTGTTCATGCTGAATCAGGCTGCAATAATGTGTTGAAGCTGACCTGGCTGTTCGCTATTTGCTGCAAGGACACTAGCTAGATGAATACCAATGGCTGCTGGTAGGCAGAGGCAGATTTTTTTTTTCTTATTTTCTTTCCCAAAAACAAAGGTGTGTCTTATACTCGAGCGTCTTATACTCCGAAAAATACATTATTTAGCATTTAGAACACCTATCCACAAGAATTAAATTACACTAAAGTTATATTTGCAAATTGTATTATAATAATTGCCAAAATCCCTCATACACATCAATGACCAATAAAATGAGAACGAGAGTAAGCTGAAAGCTGAGGCAAACTTTACATGTATAGTGGTCTAGATCAGAAACAGTAGTTTAATACTACTCAGTAAAAATCTGGTAATTGTTAATTCCAAAATCTGGGAGAAAAAGTTACAATGAAGAGAATTTAATATCTAAATGTCCTAAATAGTAACAAAATTTATTAATGCTTCCAAACTTCTAATCTAAATAAAAGTGATGCACAAAGGAATAGTGGTGTGAATAGCCCCCTCCATCAACTTTTTCCATCTCTCACACCCAAAAGCTGTTTAACATCCCCACGTCTCTGCCTTGCGGTGTATACAGCAGCAGAACTCCTCACCCTCCAAGATGTCCCCCTTTCATGGGTTTGGCCCTCCCAATTACCAAGGCCCCTCTTAATGAGCCCCGAGAGGTGGTATGCGAAGAAGCGGGGACTTTGGGGCTTTTTAGATAGGTCTTTTAATATTTTAAAGGGATCTGGGATGAGGGAGGATAGGATAAATTATATAAGAGGGCAAGGGGAAGTCCTCGAAGATCCGCAGCCGAGCATGTCGAATGGTCATGACCGGGAGGGCAGGGGGAAGGGGGCGAGCGAGGTCGGGGAGCTGGAGGGTCAGTCCATCTCTGTGGTGGTTGGGAGAGGCAGGAGCATTGGGAGAAGAGGGCCATATGATACAATGGGAATGCGAACCCGACATGTGCTCCCCTGGGGGTTTGGGAGTGCGGAACCCTGGACTCAGGCTGGTGTATCTGAATGCCAGGTCCATGGTTAACAAAGTCCTCCTCGTCCGAGATCTTATTGACGAGGAGGCCGCGGAGGATGGCCTGCATCACGGAGACCTGGTTGAGGCCAGAGGGAGGCGTCCCTCTCTCTGATTTATGCCTGCTGGGTTTCTGTGTGCTGCACCAACCTCGACTCCAGGGAAGGGGTGGGGGGGTGGCGGTTATTATTAGAGAAAGTCTTAATCCTAGGGAGGTCACTGTCCCTCAGATAAGCGGGTGCGAGTCCCTGCTGTTGAAATGGAACCCTAGAGTTCAGACAGGCCTGTTGATTACGTACCTATCTCCCAGCTACGTATCCTCAGCCCTGCCCACACTACTCGATGTCTTGCCTGAGTTGGCGGTTGAGCTCCCCAACCTTATGGTTGTGGGGGATTTCAACCTGCCATCGGCAGGCGAGACATCAGAGTTAGTCTGGGAGTTCATGGCCTCCATGACTGCTATGGACCTGACTCAGATTGTACAGGGCTCAACTCACAGCGGTGGAAACTCTCTATATTATTTTTCTCTCTGGGCAGTGGATAAGTGATCGGGATAGGGGGGTATTGTCCATTCTCCCCCTGTCATGGTCCGACCAGTCCCTCCTTAGGCTGGACTTTCAAACTGTCAACTCTCACCACTGGGAGGCGGAACCAACTCGTTGGTACCGCCCCAGGCGCCTGATGGAACCTGAGCGGTTCCTGACGGAGCTGGGGACATTTCCAATGTCTTAAACTCACGATTCGGCTGAGGCCCTGGTGGCATCCTGGGAATGGGCTGCTGCCGGGGCCCTGGACCGAATCGCGCTGCTGTAGTCTCTGCTCCGGCGCAGATCCCAGTTTGCTCCTTGGTTCTCCATGGAGCTCCGGGAGATGAAGCGCCGGAAAAGACACCTAGAGAGTGGTTGGAGATCTTCCCAATCTGAGTCTGACCGGACACACTTAAGAACCTACATTAGGTCTTATTGTGTGGTGATGACGGCAGCGAAATGTAATTATATCTCCGCTTTCATTGCGTCTGCGGAAAACTGCCCATCAGCCCTGTTTCGAATAACCCGCTCCCTTCTCCATCAGGGAGAGAGGGAGGACCTCCTACAGGGCAGAGCTGAGGATTTTGTCCAGTTTCTGCATGACAAAATTACTCAGATTCAGACAGAGATAGACTCTGACGGGGTAGGCCCGGGCGAGGAAGCCACTGCAGGTCTGATGGAAAACATCTGGGTTGAGTTTGATCCCGTTTCTCTGGATGAAGTGGACAGGATTGTTGGTAGGCTGGGCGCTGCCACGTGTCTGCTGGACCCATGTCCCTCCTGGCTTGTTTCGGCAACCAGAGGTGACTGGAGCCTGGATCCAGGCCATTGTCAACACTTCACTGAGGGAGGGGGTCTTCCCTGCCACCTTGAAGGAGGTGGTGGTTCGGCTCCTCCTCAAAAAGCCAGCCTTGGACCCAGACTCCCTTAAAACTTCCGGCCGGTCTCCAACCTTCGCTTCATAGCGAAGGTTGTTGAGTCCGTGGTGGTGCAGCAGCTTCCGCAATTCCTGGAGAAAACGTACTATCTAAATCTGTACCAATCGGGTTTCAGGCGTGGTGTCAGCATGGAAACGGCATTGGTCGCCTTGGTAAATGATTTCTGGTGGGCCCAGGATGGGGGATGTTCCTCCAGCCTGGTGCTACTTGACCTCTCAGCGGCTTTTGATACCATTGACCATGGTACCCTACTGCAGCGACTCAGGGGGTTGGGGGTTGGAGGCACTGTTCTTCAGTGGTTCTTCTCCTATCTCTCGAGTCGCTCGCAGTTTGTATGGGCAGGGAGACAGAGGTCTTCCTCAAGGCGCTCACATATGGGGTGCCTCGGGGTCGGTCCTCTCCCCTCTGCTCTTTAACATGTATATGAAGCCACTGGGTGAGATCATTCAGGTGAGGTATCATCAGTATGCTGTTATACATCTCCACCCTGGACAACCCCAGGGATGCCCTTTCCGTGATGTCCCAATGCCTGGAAGCGGTGTGGGTCTGGATGCGTAGAAACAGGCTTAAACTCAACCCCTCCAAGACCAACTGGCTGTGGTTACTGGCATCCCAGGTTCTAGAGGCCCCATCATTCATGATGGGAGGGAAGTCTCTCACTCCCTCTGAAGGGGTGCACAACTTAGGAGTCCTCCTGGATTCACAGCTGTCTTTAGAAGACCATTTGACGGGCGTGACCAGGGGGGCCTTGGTTCACCTGATGCGTCAGTTGCGCCCTTTCCTAGACCGGGATGCCCTCCGCACAATCACTCAAGCCCTGGTTATCTCTCGCCTGGACTACTGTAATGCTCTCTACATGGGGCTGCCCTTGGGGTATACCCGGAGGCTCCAACTGGTCCACAATGCAGCTGTGCGGGTTGTTACAGGAGCTTCCCGTTACTCCCATGTGACACCTCTCCTGCGCGAGCTACACTGGTTACCGGTGGTCCTCCAGATGCGCTTCAAGGTGCTGGTGCTTACCTATAAAGCCCTATATGGCACCAGCCCAGGGTACTTGCGGGACCACCTTCATCCAACCGCCCTGTGCTCTACATAGGGCTGCGCTCCTCAGGGTGCCATCGGCCAGACAATGTCGGCTGGTGGTGCCCAGAGCGAGGGCGTTCTCTGTGGGCGCACCTACCCTCTGGAATAATCTCCCCACGGACCTTCGGACTGCCCCTGACCTCCGCTCCTTCCGGTGTGATCTTAAGACATGGCTTTTTAACCAAACTGGCTGACGTGATTGGGTTTTTTAATTGGGTATTTTAATTTAAATTGTTTTAAAATTGTTTTTTATATATTTTCTCTAGATTTTAAATGTTTACTAATTATTGCATTTATACTATTTTTATTCTATTTATTGTTACATACTGTTTGAATTGTTGTACGCCAGCCCGAGTCGCTCGAGAGAAGGGCGGCATATAAATGCATTTAATAAATAAATAAATAAATAAATAGGAAACAAGGTAGTAGCAATTGCCTTTTCTTTTCAACTTGTTTTGCAGAAATAGACTTCTCTTCATTAAGCCTCCAATGCGTAGATTCATATGGAAAATTAGTAGAGGTATCTGTAATGTTTTTTTTTTATGACTTCATGGATCTCTTGATTCCAGATCTTCCACAAGAACCTAGCAGAGTTGCTGCTTGGCGAAGAAATTAGAGATCTTGATGAAAACTGCTGCCAGCTACAGACCTATCAAAAGCATCATCTGAAGTAATCTTCTCATTGTTTCCATGAGAATATGAATACTGTTACCACACTTAAATACTGGCAGAGGCCCATGAACTTTAAGAAGAGTTCCCAGGGGCATTGGAAGAGCATCACAAAATTTTTAGGAGCTGGCGCCCATCTGACAAACAAAGACAAACTTGCCATAGAATCAAATTATTCTTAAGATCTATGAACCGCTTTATATTCTTCCTGCTGCCACCTCAAATTTTTCAGATGGAGGTTTCTTATTGTAAACATGGGACTCTTTTTCCAGTAGAGTGATGTTTCAGAAGAAAGAGACAGTTTTGTCCCCCCAAACCCCAATACATTCTGAAAATTATTATACGATGTTTGTAGGAGGGGTCAAACGAGTCATAAGCCACAAATCCCTGTGCGCCTGCAAGAGATCTAAGTCCACCCACCTCTTATTCCTGCTCATTTCCCTTGGTCGTTAGTAGCTCAGATTTTTGTATTAAGTCATAATTCATGACAAAAACATGTCAAGCATCAGGGGAATCAGGAGATTCAGGCAGTTCAAATCAGCATAAAGATTTATTGCAAGCTTAACTTGTGGATATGCTAGTAAAATATAAAAATAAGTTGAATGTAATGGAAAGGACTACATAAGAAATATACTTGGCAAAATAAGTAGGTGGCTCAAATTTGAATGGGTGATGGATGAATAAATGAATGAATGGACCAGCATGAAAGAAGTATATTAAGGTATGTTAGTATTAAGGAAGGAATGGATAACAATTCAGTCCAATGAAGAAAGAGTGAATGGCTAGAAAGAAAAAGAAGAAAGTTACGATTGGATGGACTTGATGAGATCCTGGAAGAAAGCAAGGAGAACCTTAAAGAATAAAGGACAATGTAGGAAGTGGCATATGGGTATAGTGGAAGCAAAGATGGTTTGCAAACAGAAAGGCATGGAGAGATGTGAATGGTGTTGCATCAAGCTATATCTCTTATTATCTCATCCATCAATCCCTTTGGTTTGCTCTTTCTTACTCCTTTTCTGGGCTTTGGCTCACATAGGTCCCCTCAAGAGGATCTATATCTGTTATTTTTTATTTTATTTATTACAGTTAGCTGTCTGGAAACCTTTGTGGAAGGAAAAACAGAGTATGAATCTAGTGGATATTTCCCCCTGGCTTCCTTCAGTATGTTCAGTATTTCCATTCATCTGGCAGCGTAACCTGAGGCACTGCTTTCTAAGAAGTTTTCTAAGAAGCAGAAGGACCTTCTCCTCAGCAAAGCTCTTCAATACTACACTACAGATAAAAATTGTTCTCTGAACAAGCACACACAGTATTATCTCAACTGATTATATTGTACATGCCACAAACTCCTCTAGTAATTAATACATTACACTGCTCCTACAATCAACTTCAATTCTCCCCTTTGGATACATTTCTCACTGAATTCACTTTTCATTCACTAGTTCAGTGGTTCTCAACCTTCCTAATGCCGCGACCCTTTAATACAGTTCCTCATGTTGTGGTGACCCCCAACCA
>JANHFM010010055.1:160038-173014 GCA_032468115.1 Grayia smithii
TTTTTGGTAAAAGTTTTTTATTTATTCTTTCTCATACACATATCTTAAATGTACAATTTTTCATCCAATATACACATCTTCTTTTAATTTCTATCATTCTAAACAATTTACATATATTCAAGATTGCTCTTTTACTATTCATCTTCATTTTACAAAACCCTTCTTCTCTTTCTCTTTCCTTTCTCCCCCTTCTCCCTTCTACTTTCTACATTCTTCTCTCTTCCTCTCCTTCTCCTTCTCTACCTCCCCTTCCTTTCCCCTACACCTCTCTTCATCTTTCCTTCTTGCCTTCTTGCCTTCTCTCCTACATTTATCTCCCCTCCTTTTCTTCTTCTCCTCTTCCCTTTCTACTTTCCTCCTTTCCCCTTCTTCTCCTCTTCTCTTCTCTCCTCTACCTTTCTCTTTTCTTTCTATTGTTGTTTTCATTCTCACATTCTCACTCATCTTCACTCTTCCCTTGTTGGTATTTGAGCAATCTCGATCATAATCTCCTTTTCAATTTACTTTCCCATTTCTTAATTTCACATATATCATTTGAAATGTAAATGTATATAATAACTCTCTCTTTTTTTGCCCCCCTTCCCCCTCATGTTTGAATAGAGTATTGTCCAAGTCCCATCCCTTATCCAAATACAAAGTTCATATTTAATACAAATTCAATTTTACCTCATAGGCTTCTTCCGTTCTTTCAATCTTATGTGTGTATATTCTATCTTTAATCTATAATCAATATTTCTATCTGCCCTACTTCTTGACTTCTCACATTTATTCCAATTTAGTTATCTTATTGTATTTATCCCTTTATCTTTAAAAAACAATCCATTTCACTTTAAACAGTATATATCACATTCTTAATTTTCTAATATTAAATCAAAATTCCATCTCATAATTCTACTACAAAATCATCTTACCTTGCATTTATCTATTCACTTAACAATTAATTACTACTAAGTATTTATACTCATTTTTTCTTCTAAGTCGTACAAAAAATTCTCTTATTTCAACATCCTTTGAAACATATATCCTTTTTTCTTAAAAACATTACAAATCATATTTTTCCATTTTTCTTTATATCATAAGATTTTTACAAATCAATTAAGTAGTTTTAATTTTTTTATTAATGTTCTCCCTTTTAACCATTTTCTTTTACTCTCCCCCAAAATCCACCTTCTTGTATATTTCCTTTCCCCCACTCTCTTACCATCTTTTTTCCTTCTTTCTTTTTCTTTCTATATTTAATATACCTCTTCTCCTGGGTCTTTCCACCAGTTTTTATATCTATTACTTGTGTTGTTTGTAGTATTCGTGTTATTCTCCCCTTATTATTGGCCATCCTTTTTCCTTTCTTCCCCCCTTTCTTCCCTTTTGGAACCTCCATCTTCCTATCTATTATTTCTTTCCCACTGTTAATTCCCATGTGATCCTCAATCTTTTTATCTGCTTTTATTTCCCTTTCCACATTGTATTCTCGCATGTCATTTCTGTCTTTTTTCAGATGGCTATCCTCAATTATTTCCCTTTCAGTGTTAACCTCTTGCTTCTCGATTAAATCATCTCTTTTTTTCCTTTGTTCTAATCAAGTTTCCGCTTCCTTATCGCCCTTCCATGCTGCATGTATATTTTCAATCAATTCTTTTATTTCAACAATCCAATTCCAAGCGTCTTCTTCCATTCCAAATAAAACTGTAAAGACTGTCCTTTTCCACCAGATGTCTCTCTTCAAATTTACAATCCCGCCAATTCAAAGCACATTCCTTCGTTCCAAGTTCCACTGCATAAATCAAAAACAAATACTTCCACCAGTAGATGTCTCTCTTCAAACTTACAATCCCTCTAGTACAAAGCGCATTCCTTCTTTCCAAATTCCACTGCGTAAATCAAAAACAAAAACAAAAACAAACACTTCTTCCTGTTGCACGTAGGCACGAAGCTGTAAGACTATAATGTTCCTTTTCCACCAGTAGATATCTCCCTCAAGTTGCAATCCCGAAGCAGCAATATCTTGGTTTCATTCCAAATCCACGTAAGAGGAAAAATTTTCTTGTATTATTTCTTTTATGCTTTTTTTAGAGTCTCCAAATTTAATTTTAATCCAAATATAGTCCTTTTCCAATGTTAAATCCTGGTAAACATCTCCAAAGTCTAATCCAAATTCCAGTTTCAAACATCAAAAGCCATTTTGGGCTTTCCACTTCCGCCTTCTCCTCTCTCCGATATCTTCCCCCAATGCTAATTAGCTGCTGTTTCCACACTGGGGTTTATGCTAAAAATTTCAATTGTTGCCTATGAGGTTATCAAACACTCACCTGGCATCCATCCCTCACCCAGCTTCACTCCTTTTCTCAATTACTTAGTGGTAGTTTCAGTTTCAGGACAGCTCACACTGGCTGTCTTTCTAGCTGTCGGATCAGAAGTTTTGCAGGCTTTCCAGGGAGAGTTGTTTGCTCCCCCCTTTTCCCTGCTGTTCCCTTCTTCACTGCTCCCACAGAACAGCTATGATCTAAAATAGACCCCCAAAACAACTAGAAAATCGGCTTCCCTTTCGAGCTCCAAAGTTCAGCTCGTATCACCGTCACTGGCCATGCCTTCTTCTACATTATTCCTTATGGGGAAAAAAATGTTTGGTACTCATCATTTTTGGTACTCATCGCACCTCTTGGAACCAATTATGGACAAGTATCACAGTACCACTGTATCATGTTAATTTTTAGATCCCTATAAAAAGTCTATGATTTCCAGTCAAGTCTCAGTATATTATTTAGAAGTTCATTCTTATAAATATGTGTGTTATAAGGAAGTTAATAAGTACTTACTAAACCAGTCAATATTCACTTTATGGAAACTGATAATATTTAAAGCATATTGCTCCTATATCTTTGTACCTTTGTCTTCAATATAGCATTAGAAACAATAGAAGAGAACACTTCACACCTAGATTTATACTTACAGAAACATAATTGTACAGGAGGATTCCAGAGATTATAACCTTGACACTGTATAGTCATTATTATGGTGTCATCAATAAAAGAATAGTTCTGGTTGCAAGTTATGACAGCTGTTTTTCCAGTTTCATACTGAGGTTGAAAAGGCTGTATGTTGCCATTGAGAATCAATGGAGGACCACATATGCCTGGAGAAACTGCAATAAAAATAGTGTTTATGCAAAAATTATCAAGACATATCATCTATCCACATTATGATAATGCTAAAACAGTATGTTACAATTCAGTTTCTCCTGATTAGTTCACATTCACATCACACAAAGTCATACATTTGATCCGTTTCAAACTAGAGATGTGTCTATCTTACACTGAATTAGACTATGACATGTCTATAAAAAAGTTTCTAGGCAACCAGACTAAAGATTTATTGAACTTCATTTCAATTTAAATTCTCTTTCAAATTATGCCCTGAGGAGGTATCCGTATAGGGTTGGTTTGTTTGTGGGTTGTTTTCCCAAAGACATCCCAATCCAGTTCATTCCAGTTATGATCCTTCTGAACAGTACATTCCAAGTAAGTGCTTCAGCCAACAAACAAAAAACTCAGAAGTATCCATAAACATAGCACAAAAATTCACAAGACAACCTAGGAGTTCCCTCCCTCTACCACATTAATCTATTTCATTTATTCAGTGAAAGCTAAAATAATATGGCATGCACTGTACTAAGATATAATGTAGTGCATTTGTGATTCTAGAAATTATGATTAAAACTATAATTCTTGTCCTTATACCATCCCAAAGGGAGAAAAACTGGCTTTTCTTTTGGCAGTGCCCAGATAAATAGCCTGGAAGTAGTCTCCTTTAAAGGCAGCCACTATATATGCAGTCAGGTGACATTGATCTTCATAAGGCATATTTTTGAGGCTCATTATTATTCATCCATGGTTCACTCATTTATTAGATAGCAACCTGCTTGTAAAAATATTGCTGAATGTTAATTTTTTTGTTAATTTTGTGCAACTTATTGTAGGTTAGTATACTATTGAAAAAACTTAAATCATATTCATCCTCAGCCACAGAAGTTCACTGGGTAATTTTTGCCAGATCACTCCTTCTCTTTGACAAAACTACCTTAGAGGGCTATTATTGTGGAGAAAAATGAAAGAAAAAGGTGCTATGTATTTTTTCTTGTGTTCCTGAAGGAAAAGTGTGACCGAAATCTAATCAATCAGTAACATCTTCTCAAGTAGATAATCCCTGCCTACCAGTTGGAAAAGTTCCTTTTCCAAGTATTTGCTGTACACTTACAACTTAAAGTACTTTGTGCTTATGGATTTTTCTACTTTTTCTATTTTTTCTTCTTCCAACTTGATGTTCTTCTTTTGAATCGTCTGCTTATATCTTCCATACTATAATTGACTGAGTTTAGATTTTTAACTGAAATTCAATTTCCATGATTCCGTCTTTTTTGTACTGCTGGGTTACAGATATTATTTCCTGCCCATCCACCCACAGATAAAAATATGAAAATAAGAAAACATCTTATTTGCTCAGTATGTCCTAATTAAAATAGGACAGGAAGTCCCAGTATAAAACCCTCTTTGCTACAAAAGTTCATAGGATGATTTTGGCTGGTCACATGTGTTGTGTTAATGAAAAACTGGAGGAAAAAATGCTATCAACAACATGTTCTCAACTTTTGGATACCTGTCATTCTATATTACAGTGCTATTATTATATGAATAATTATGCTGCTGATACATGACCAATTTTCCATTGTTGGACAAGACCCTACATGACATTGAATGGGACAAACAGAAGTCAAGGTATGCATTTCAATGTATGAATGATAATAACCATTCTGAGGGCTACATTTAAATTATTTATTACTAAGAAATTCCAATCTAGTATTTAAAAATGTAAAATCTTACTCTTTTTACATGATGGTACAATGGGAACCCAAATGCTGTTCTTTTCACATTGAATCAAATAATTTCCAATCATAAAATACCCAATTTCACATTGGAATTTAACTTTGCTTCCATATAGATATAGCATCTCAGGTTCGGTTATCATTATTCCATGTTCTACCACTGGATCTTTACAGAATACCCCTAATAAGGTAGGAAAATAAATACAACTATAAGATATGAAATATCACAGACTGTTTCTGTATATTTTTAATCTGTTTTTTATCTGAACGTAATCCAAAAATACAATACAGCAGAAATCTCCAGTAATTTCGATTCCAAAAGGGAAGCTTTTTTCCTGGAACTCTGAATTAAATTTGAACTGAAAACCTTTAACTGTTATTTCTTTATATGCCACTTTGAATTGAATCAGTAGGTATTGATCAATTAAATACATAAGCAAAAACTACCTTTACAGTATATGATTAAGAGAAGGCTATCATTAAACAAACTGAGAGAACCAGATATAAATATCATGCTTAGAAATAAAGCAAAATAATTATTCAATGTTCCTGAAAAAATAGAAATCAATTAAGTTTTAAACTGAAGTGGAGGGGAATCAACCTTCACATTTGGGTGGGTTCTGTTTCCACAGTCCTGTTAGATTTTTATCAGCAGTGCAGACCATAAAGGATACCCCAACAAGGGAAAGATTTTTACTGCAACGGTAATGTATTCTTGTTCCAAAAGGGTAACTGGTTGCATTTCCATTGTGAAATCCAGCAGTAATATTTGGAGGCTGTCCACAATGTATTCCTGGTGGAGAGAGGGGGAAAACAATTTATAAAAAAAATAGAAAATGATCATGGATAAAGACTAAGACAGACTACAAATAGTGTGTAGACCAGTGTGGTGAACCTTTTACTCACCGAGTGCCGAACAGGTACATGCTTTGCACGCATATGTGCTATCCGCACTAAAACGCAGCTCTTCCCCCGTGATCTGCAAATGCAAACACACCATCTGTGCAAGCACATGGCTTTCACGTGCACCCCGTGTGCTGCATGAGTAATCATTCCATCTGCACATGCATGCGGTATCTGTACACAATGTACACACGCGAATGCCATATGCGCATGCACCCACTGCATGCAAGTACTCTCATGTGCATGCACAAACGTGTGTGCATGCGCAGGAGAGCTCCGAAGACCAATTGGGTCCTCTGAATTGCACGCATGCCCAGTTGGGGCATGCGCAGCTGCAAGTGAGTTGGGCGACAGCTCGTGCTACCTCGGGCACACGCGCCATAGGTTCATCATCACAGGTATAGACAATATTGGAAAAATATTACTTGTTACAATTTGTAACTACTTCCCTATCAAGATCCATAAATAGAAAATGTATTGCACATGTACATACAATTCTAAGAACTTATCAACAAAAATATATTTTGTAGGGCCCTAAGAGATAATAGAAGTGGTGACTTGCTTCCAAATAAGTTCTGTGAATCAACTGAAACTCATCAGTGTCCTCAGGATAAGCCAAACGTTGTTATTTAAACGCCAGAGAATGCACTGATAGAAAAAAAGATCTGTAAGAGTACTATGTTCTCTTATTACAAGGTCCAACTCACACTCTCTTTTTAATTCAATCTTTTTCCATTAATCTTGGGTTATTTGGTTATCATTCTTGGTTATTTAATTTTTCAGACACTATAAAACTGTCCCATTCTACTCAGCAGAAAAAACAGTATATATTTTCTTAGAATAGAGAGGAGGAAAAGACCTAGATTTGAAACCAAGGTAGAAAAAATGAACCAATCCTATGTGTAGAAAAAAAACTAAAGCAGTTGCAAACACCGTCATGTATCTTCCGATATTCTCAACAGATTTTTCTTACAAACATTTTTCACACTGCACAATATTTATTTATTAAAATTATATATTGCCCATCTTGCTATCTAAATATGTTTTCTCTGAAGGTATTTTCAGTATACTGTAGTTAGAAAAAAAATGCAACATGAAAAGCCCATTTAAGAACATGATTCAATCAAAGAACATGCAAAATACACAATTTACCTAGAATATAAATATGCTACTCACCATTTTTATGGAAATGACATTCAAAACCAATATAGGAAAAAAAGATTACAACTGTTTTGAATGACCACTGGACATTGATCAATTCTGAAAAATTAAATCTACATGCTAGCAAAAAAATAAGTGTTTCAAGAGGGATCATGCATGCTAAAGGAAGAAACATGTTTTTCTTGCGCAGCATACAAAATAATTTAAACATATAAAAATATTTCTTCATTTAGCTTAGGGAAGACAACTTGAGACTTAATATTTAATGTATTCTTTTGCTCAATCTATTCCTTTTAGCTTGAGATACATATTGCTGGGTAAAAAGGCAGGAGAGCAGACATGTAAATTGTATGCATATTTCTGATACTCAAATATAAACAAACATGACACTACTATAAACAGACCTAAGTTTAATTACCATATATATGTTGCAATACTGTGGTTATCCAGTAGGCATTATCACTTTACCTCCTAAATACATTATTTTACCACATGAAAACATAAAATATTTTGTTACAATTTAAGTAGATTAGCATCCAGTTCTACTTATTACTGCAAATATTCAATATTTTTTCTCATGTAATACTTTCCAATGTTTTTCTATTCTAAATGCATTACAAAATTTTATAATAATATGATTTCCTGCAAATCTATACACAAATTCCAAATAAACATTGAAGCAATTAAGCACTTTAATCCAATCATGAATGGATCTTTACAGAGCAAAAGCTATAATTTTATCCTGAAATATATGTATAAATTACTTGATAAACTGATTAAACTCAGTGAGTCACAACTGAGACTTCATGGTAAAAAATGCACAGGATATTTCCCCTAACTCTTTTCCTTTCTGTCAGCTCAGGAGAAAGAAACCAAGACAGTGTTTGGTCCTATGATACCTTTTAAATCAAAAATTCACAAATAAACTATAGACACAATAACTGATATTTATATAATTAATGAACATCAATCAAAACTATATCATTATACAATTGTGGGAATTTTTCCCATTACAGCAGTGCTTATATAGGACCAAGTATCAGAGTGAAAAATCCAAATAACTACTAGAGGTCAGCAAAGAGCCAGAGCTGCTCTTTTACCATCTAGCAATCCTCCAGGTTTTTCAGCCAGAACTGGCAAATTTAGCATATTCCAAAGAAAGCATTATAACCACCACCTAATAGCAGGTCCTTGATGGGTTTTTTAAAAAATACTTTAAGTCTTATAATACTTTTTTAAACATAACAAAAACATACATTTTTCCAGTAAGAAAAAGACATACTTTGGCAAAAGTCTTCATTTGGTTTCCAGCTACCCTTATGACACTCCACAAAGGATTTATTTTTCTGGATAGGTTTAAATCCTAGTTTGCACTTGTAAAAAACCTTATAATAATGTGGAAGGAATGGGAAAGTAAATTCTGGTTCAGAACCTTCAAATACTGGTAAGGTAGAAACAGGACAGTGCTCTGGGGGAAAAAACAATGGTTAAAGATGTCATATAAAACAATAGGAGTAAAAATGATATGTATTAAAAATAAACAGAATAAAGCATGTTTTACTAATAATTAACAAAGCATGCAACAAAAACATTTTACAGTGTATTTATAGATCTTTTCCATGGATCTTTTCCTGTGCTAACTTTCCTATGAAGTTAGTAAATATCCTCTTTTCACTGTTCTCATAAGATTCGTGCTTAAAGCAACCCGAAGATTTTAAGAAAAAGATAAAAGATAAATCCTTTTAAAACCATGAAATATACAAAAGTATGTAACAAAAAGTTTAAAATGATAAATCAGTTTGAAATTAATAAACAATATACCTGTACATAGAAACATAGAATAAACATAGCTCCAACTGTTGGTGTACAGGTGAATATCCCTTCAGTTGATTTTTACACCAAGTTCTCCTAAGCAATTCCTGAGTTTCCAACACTAATGATCTGTAATTTTTTGGGTCATCTCTTTTCCCTTTTTAAAATTGGGTACTTTTAAGTGCATTGATTTAGTTATCTATGAGCACAAACAGCAAAGCCAAAACAGAAGTCCCCTAATCCAAATTATCCTTTATTATCTGAGATATTAAATCATTACCTGGAGCTTTATCTGTCTTAAGTTAGCCACTACTGCTATATGTTCTTAACTTTGGCAATTCTTAATCAGCAGCTAAAAAAAGGTTTTCAATGGAATGTCATCTTTACACAATTCTCTCCAATGGGATTCTCAAGTCTCATGTGAAACAGTGCTGTCCTATGGAATGGGCTGTTTTGGGATGGCAGGCAGCATTAAATAAATTCTATGTGCAGCCCTTGTTTTTAATGGAGCCATTCAAAATACTTAATAGTAGCTAAAGGATACTAGCCATCCAAACGGAATAAAATTCTAAGCATTTAACTCACTATCTTTTTTAATGTTGGATTAGCAATCCTTGTATCTATCTTATAAAAGGATAATATTTGGGACTTATCTAACATTAAAATCATGTGTGACTACTAGCTATGCATCTAGAAAAAAGGAATATGAAAATATGAATATATATATACATACAGAGAAAGAGGGAGATCAGTGCGGAACTGTTCCTAATCTATGCATATTGCTTCAATAGGCATATCTATTAATACTATGACTAAAATATTGTTTTATTTATATGAGGATTGTCTCACTACTTCTTTTACTACTCAAAGCAATGTAAGCTAATATCTGAATCTTCCTTTATTCTACTCTTTCCAAGATTAGCTATTGCTCCTAATAAAAATGAACAAAAATCTTTCTGCACTATATCATTAGCTAACCAGATTTCTTAAACCACAATGACATTATGTAGATGTAACTAAAAAAATATTTTCCTGAAGCTGAAATGATGATTGACTGATTTTATAAAATATATAAGGTTACCAAACTCTATAATGATTCTAGAATAAAAAGTACAAATAAAGTAGAGATAAAATACAAATGGGAAACACCAAAAGTCCAGAAGTAAAAGCTACTTTATCCAAAAGAAATACAGAGAACCCACTAGTTGTTCAGGCCAAGGTCTGAGGGAACAGCCAAGATTTTAAGTCTCTTTTAAACACCAACTAAATGAGGTTCAGATTGATCTCAGGGGAGATGGTGTTGTCAATGGCAGGTGCTAGCATGTAAGGCTCCCTGGCAGGTTGGAAGCCACTTAATAAGGCTTCCAAGTCTCACCCTAGATCTCACCAAATGGAATGGCTTAACAGAGAGGACCTGAATCATGCCTACTCTGCCAGCCATTACAATCTCACAGAAACTATAAAAGACAGACAGCCCTTTAAAAAACCACTTCAGCTCATGAAGTAAGTTATATGCCATGTCCATAATCACCCATCCTGTTGAATTATATACCAAGTGCAGTGTCTGGATAGTTTTCAATGACAGCTTTAAGTAGAGTGCACTGCAAAATTCCATGTGCAGTTACCACAGCATGAGTGACAATTTAAAAGACACAATTTTGTAGCCAACTTTCAGGGGTAAACTTGAACATATTCATCCAGGTCTTTACATCATTCAAGCATTGTCTGGTCAGTCTCAGATTGAAATATACATTTGGATAACATGCATATATTGATGATACCTGAACCCAAAATGATGGATGACCTCATCTATTAGCTTCACATAAATATGAAACAAAATAAGCAAGAACAAGGAGCCCTGAGATAAGTCACATAGAGTCTGGAATTTGTTCTGTCTTCTCTATGAACACCCAACAGGAACCAATCACACGGGGAAAAGAGAGAGCCAGCCTAATAGCAGTAAGTCCTATTCCTTTATTTATCCAGTGTATTCAGAGAAGTATGCTGTGTACCAGAATATATAAGACCAATTGATATGATTCACCTTTAATTATTAAGCTAGGTCTAGTAATACTTTGGCAGTACCAGACATTTTACATGTGTTTTATGTATTTTTGGTTAGGGCCATAAGTTTTTGTATAGGTCCACAATTTTAAGTCTAACTCAGTCTTTGCCTGATAATCCATTGGACTTTCCATCCTCATTACTGCTTCCACTGTTATCAGATGGAACACAACTATACTGAATAAATCATCTGATTAAGGGCCTTCTAGGGCAAAACAATAATATCCTCCAAAAGTTCATGTTTTTTTCATGAAGTTATACATTCAATTGTTATAGCAGTTTTAGAGTTCATTTGTGGTTGTACATCAGTGTTGCTTGATTGGGTAGTCATATCTAAAAGCATTCAATTCTATTTCAATTAATGTCATCATTAATTCCTAGTGTGCTTCTTATAGCAGTAGGAATAGCACTTAGACTTATAGACCACTTCATAGTGCTTTACAGCCCTCTCTAAGCAGTTTATAGATTTAGCATATTTCCCCCAATAATCAGGGTCCTTTTACTGACTTGGGAAGGATGGAAGGTTGAGTCAACCTTGAGCCAGTCAGAATCAAACTGCTGGCAGTCAGCAGAGTTAGCCTGCAATACTGCATTCTAACCACTGTGCCACCCTAGCTCCTTTTATACCATATTCAATTCTATAAATATTTACTGGCAACTTTTTCTTGCATAATTAAGTTTCCAGAAAACTAATGCAATTATTCAGAGCATTTTTAATGACAATCACCATCATTTCCTGGGCTTTAATTCACCATCCAAATTAGAAACCTTTTCTTAGAACTGTTTAAGGATACTATTGGTCTTTGTCGGTGATAGAGAGAAGGGCAAGGTTCTTGTATTAGATTCAAAGCCTTCAAATGAAGAATATATATTAATAAAGTACCCATCCTATCTTTCTGTATTACTATGGGATGAAGAGATGCAGCTAATACAACATGCTTCTTTATTCTATTTGCCATGTTTGGAGCAAAACCCAATGAAATATTGCAATTTATATATCTTTAATTTAGTGGATTAATAAAATGTACACAGTGGGGCTTAAAGAGAAAATAATAAAAAGAGATAATAAGAGCTCTACATTGCTAACTATAACTGAAAATATCAGTTGCTGGACTTTAAATGGCATACCTCCATTGGTCACCAGAAAAGCTTTGTTGTGAGGCTCTTGGTGGTTTTCTATTTAATCTATATTCAAAGCCTTTACTGTTATTGCACATCATGTAAACAATAAAACTGGTTTTATAATCTGTATTTTGTATTGTGAATTATGAGCATTTTATTTGTTTTTTTCCACTGTGATATATAGGAGTAAGTTAGAACAGTAATATGAAAAGGTAAGATGTGAGTAACAATGGTTTGAAGACTAATGAAAGATAATGAAAAGAAATGAAGAAGTAGCACAAGTGCATCACCCTGATGAGCCCTAAGCACTCTAATCAGTTTAAGATAAATGTGTTGGAATATAACAAACTGTACACTTTATACAGTATTTTCTCATTATGTTTATATTCTAGATTGGAAGAATGAAGTGTTTCTGATCCTTGAGAAATGAGCACAGAGAGCAGAGGAGAAGTGAGAAAATTCTACTTGAAAAAATATACATTATAAAAGAGGAATCAAAGCTAAATTAATGGAGAATCAGAATACCATAAATATTCTAGCAGGACAATTAAAAATGCAACTATGCCAGAGCAAAGGAGGAAAAATCTGTAGTAAACAATGGCAAAATCTCCCCAAGCTGTTACAATATTGTATATTATCCTCATGAACCAAACAAACAAATGACTGAAAGTAGCAAAGTTGATGCTTGATGATTTTTCTCTTTTTAATTAGGAACAAAATGGAAAATAGGCTAGTCAACTTTTCCAGAGCTGAAAATCTGCTCTACTGCCTCTGTATCCCATAGATAGTTTGTTGTTTACAACATTCTGAAGTGTTTCTCCAATTTTTGAAAACAGACTATGGAAGGAACCTAAATAGAATATTCTCCCCTGATCGTTTCTATCTTATGTCTTTTCCGCTGACCTGACTTTAACTCTGCAGATCTGATCCCAGGCAGTTCAAAATCTTCGGAGCCATTTACTATCATTAAGTGTTGTACCCTATGACTCATGCCGAATGTATCTTTTCTTTTATGTACACCGAAAGCGTATGCACCAA
>JANHFM010010055.1:175127-185588 GCA_032468115.1 Grayia smithii
TGTCATGCTGAATAAACTAAACTATTAATGTGTCTTAAATAGAAAACAATCTTTTGATAGATTTTTACTCCAGAAGATTTTATTAAAATAAATTTGATAAAAATAAAAAAAATCCGATTTAAATAAAAAAAAATCTGATTTTTTTGATATTTAAAAAAAAATCATTGATGTTTATCCACCCTGGCAGGAACACATGCAAAGAATTACTCAAGTCAGATGGCATCTCTCTCATGGATGGCCTATGGATTCTAAAAAGGGGTAGGGAGGGAAGGGACTCAGAGGACAGCACTTACAATATCATTTTGATATGATATTCAGTGGAAAGTTGTAATTAAATATGCTTCTGGTTTATTCCCTGTTCCTTCAAGCAGGGCCCTATTTCTAAACTCTGTAATAAGAACAATATTACTGCAAAGGAATTTGTATCATTTTATGACTAAAAAAATCATTTAACAGGCTAGTGTTGAGGCAACGTGTCTATTTTTCTTTGCAAAATGCAATTGTTCTTTGAAAAGAGAAATCTGGTTTATAAAAGTCAAATACATGCACTTGTAGATACATAGATTAGAATACGTTACTACAGAAGCAGATCTTCACTAAATCATATGGGTGTAAAATTTAAAGCATTACCTGCCTCTTCTTCAGAGATAAACTCACTTAAAAATAATTTTGCACTATAATATAAAAGGAATTCACTGGTAGAAAATTAGCTCTGCTAAAGATGATATCTCATTTCTTCAGTGGTAGTTTGGATTCCTTGACTGAAGGAATCCTTGAATCATTTTATATACCACTACATTTTAAGCCTAAATGTTCCTCGGTCTGGTACTTTAGCATTTTTGAAGTAGCCTTATACTAGGGTTACTGTATATCCAGAATCATTCCATTCAATAAACAGCAAAGGTGTTTGAAGACTAATTGTTTCTGTACCTGTCATCTTCATGAGGCAATACAGCCTATCTCAAGACATGTACCTTCACAGTTAGGGGCAGGAGAAGACCATGTGCCATTATCCATACACTGAATAGTTGCCTTCCCAATCAGAGCGTAGCCAGGATTGCATGTGTATTTCACAAGCGTTCCAGTGGGAAATAATGTTTCCTGGTTGCTGTAAATCCCATTTTGAATGTCTGGGGGTGGCTGGCATTGCACTACTGGAAGAAAGGAGAAGAACAAATTAAACAATTGAACAAATTAAAACAAATTTTGCTTCACTGGGAAAAAAAATAAGACTACTTTGACTAAATTTCTTTCTAATCTGAGCAATTCTCCCTGAAAAAGGGATTGTGAAATGGTCCAAATCATCCACCCAAACTGGATGAATGGGGATTGGCATTTGGTTCTTATTGTATGCTGTCATTTAATAAGAAAACCCCCAAGATGGACCTTCCACATTGTCTCATGGAGCAACCAAAGGAATTGCTCTAGAAGGAATTGCTTTTCAATTTTCAAAAGGGGCTGCAAACTTACAGGATGCTTCTGCATTTATTGTTCACAGAGAAATTAGCAAAAATGGGGGGGGGGGGAACTACTTAGTTTTTTTCTAATTGTGAGAAGAGGTGATAAAATCCAGCTTCACTAAACATACCCCTGACACAGATGGGTGCTGGCGAATCCCATATGTTGTCATGTTGACACCGAATTGTACGCTTGTCTTGCATGGTGTAGTCAGAGCAGGTGAAATCCTCCTGGTTCGGACCGGTTCAGGCAATCCGGTAGCCATTGTGGCAGGTGGTAGCGATGGCGGTGCGAGGCTCCGCCCACTGGCCCACATGTCCTTACTTCCTGCTTTTAAAAGTAAAAAAAAGGCTCCGACGATCATGGCTCAGCTGTGATTGTCGGAGCCTTTTTTTTTTCTTTTAAAAACATTTTGAGAACTAATTCACTGAAGAAAGAGTAAATATAGATTTTTTAAAAAGACTTCTTCCTAAGACCATGATAGGATTTAGCTGAGTATTAATGGACAGGGATAAGAGGGGGAATTGGATCAAAAATATGCACATGGCATGTTGGTCAGTTGATTCCTTATTGCAGGTTTCATAAATCAATGCATGAAAAGAGTTTTTGATGCCACTTTGACAATAGTTGAATAATAATATTAATATACAAGTTATTGCAACAAGGACCATACAGTCCACTGTGAAAGAAGGAAAATGTAATGGTTAAGTCAAAACAAAACAGAGCTCTGAATATTGTTCAAAAAAATGGAAAATCCAGATTTAAACTTACCCTGTTCACAGACAGGTGTGGGGGGATCCCACCTACCATCCACTTGGCAATAGATCTCTCTGGAACCAACCATCTTGTGGCCCTGAATGCATTCAAAGCTAACCATCTGGTTATATTTGTAAGTGCTGGAAATTCCAGCCACAATTCTTCCATTCTTAATCTGAGGATATGGACACTGTGTCACTGAAAAAGAGACAGACCATATATCAGAAGCAGATAAGGAGAAAAAAAATGGAATCACTCTGCAGAAGTGTCAGGCCTGATTGATTCAGTTTAGGTACCTGAGGAATGAGGCTAATTATTTTGTCCATAGATTTTCTGATAAACATTATGGTTCAATTAGCATTTAGGGCTATGCTGTAATACGACTTGCTTGCAACTTGATATAATGTTACCTAAGGATGAAGTACTCTTTTATGCAGGTTACATTATCTTCAATATGATTTGCATCATTTTATCTGTCTCTATGGTTTCTGTTTTAGATTACTGGCATTCATTAAGTCTTCTCTTACAAATATCCTAAGCTAGATCTGCATTTTGAGTGCTGCTTACTCTGGCAATAAGGAAGGTCACCTGTCCATGCTACTGTTTTACCAAACAATGCACAGCTTCTGGAAGACTTGCCAATCAGAGTATACCTGTAGCAAGACAAAAGAAACAGCATATAATCATTTTATTATTTGTAGAAGAATGCAGACTTTAGATGGTTGGAATCAAACAGACATTCTACATCCTTTTGTTTACTCTATTTCAAAACAACTCCTTAAGTTGTTTCAATTCTGAGGTGACCTTCAGGTCTAAATAAAATGCAGGGATAAAGATGACTAAGGAACTCTTACAGTAATTTAGTATTCATTCATCCCATGCTTTTTTATTCATGTGGTGTCAGTTGATAATTACATGCATTCATACGTGTAGACAGACAGCATATGTGTATGTGTAGAGACAGATTGCTAGAAAGCAAAATAGCAACCTGCAGGAGAAATTAGTTTTCATAATTGCTAAGTCTTATTTTGGCAAAATTATATGTTTATAATCATACAATAGGAGACATTTCCTACTGATTTATTTTCTAGAGAAAATATATCAGAAGGAAGAGCATGTTCAACTCCACTGTTCATTGATACAATCTGTGTACCTGACAGTGGTCCTTCCTTTTCATTCTGTTTAGTCCTAATTTTTGCTGATGATTTTGTTTTAGCAAACTTAGATTGAAAGAGAAAGATGCAAAAGATGCAACAGCAGTCTGAAACCTCCCAACCTGGCCAGGACAGGCTTCCCTGGATGCCGGCTCAGACAACAAGAGCCAGCTCTGAGAATTTTGGAAAGGACATAGAGCAGTCTGGGTAGGATGCCAGGAGTGGATGGGCAAAAGGAGGAGAAGCCAGGAACGTTGGAAGGGCTGATGTGGTACCGATTGGACGAGTGCTTGGCTGAAGAGGAAAGAGCAGAGATGCAGCTGGGAAGCGTGGATGACCAGCCAGAAGTACAGGGTAAAGAAGAGATATAGCTGCATGTAGTCAGTGGAGACAAGGAGGAATTGCCTCCCCTGCCCTGCCAGATCCCAGGGCATGTAGCAGAGGAAGGCACATGGTAATCAGTGAGGCTACTCATAAGGAAGCAGCCTCACCCCTCCTAATAAGTTGCACCAGCTGGTGATCACTCAGTCTGATACATGGAACAAAGTGGTGTTGTAGCCAACCATTCACTTCCCTGTCGTGCATGTGCTCTGACTTCATGTTTCCTGATTCTGGACCTGTGCCTTGTTTTCTGACCTCATGTTTGGACCTTGATTTTCATGCCTGGATTTTGGACTTGGACTTTGGATACCAAACCTGGACTTAAGACTTGGGCCTGGACTTAGGACTTTGTGTGTGGATTTGTGGACATATGCCTTGACTTCAGACTTTGTACTGTATTTCATGGTTAGATTTCGTGCCTAGACTTTGCGGACTCTGATTTATTGGGTCTTGGTGGAGGGCCATTTGCTGACAAGCCTCTGCTAGTGGCATCTGGGGAATGACGATGGGGGCTTGCAGTGTTTAAATAAAACGTTAAAAACTTCTTGGCATGTTCTAAACAATTTCAGGTTACACTGTTCAAAGGAGGAAGAAAGAAACAGGAAGAATCTCATCACTGGAAATTGTGTTGGATTCCTTGAAACTTACCCTTCCTCACACTGGTAATTTACAGTGGAACCGAAGCGAAAATCTTCTGTTACAAGTAATCTGCCACTCTCTGGTTCTCCTGGATGTCCACATGATTTTCCTAGTGGAAAACAAAGAGTTTCTACTTTTTCATGTTATGTTTTGGATAATACAAAATGTATAAAACTGATTCAAGGTTTCTAACTATATTTAGCAACCAACAAATACACTCCCAAGGGTTAAGTTGCACAATTTGATATGCCATTGAAAGGTCATTCCATCCTATCTTATAGTTTGATCAGGGTAAAGGAAGATGCTCTTTGACAGAATTCTTAAATTTCTGACCAAATCTGATTCCTAATGCATGTCACTATGATTTTCAGTTCAGGATTCCTAACATAACTAGGATGACATATTTCACAACTGAACCCAGAAGAAATGACATAATTTTTTAATATCAATTTGCAATCTCTGTCCAATCTAACTGAATGGGAAGGGCACAGATGGCTCCAAAACAAAGAAACAAACAAATTTCAGTTATTATTAATATTATTAATACTATTAGTGTTATCTTGAACGTACAATCGCCATTTTCAATTTGATAGATAGGGAAAGTTGCATTATCTGATTATCTACAATAACTTTCTATAACTCTCAATTTTAATTAGAGGGCAGTATTGATTAATGAACAGTCAACGAAAAATAAAAAGAGTAGTATTTCTTCCCTACCAAAAATAGTTAACAAAGTGCCCATATTTTGAAAACCTAAACTCTTTAGAAAGGGGGAAACAAAATCTTTCCCTTACATCAATTACACTTCATGGTTTAAAAATACCAATAATTGATGGCATGGCCAATTTAGTTTTATACTAATGTAATATATATTACATCATATTCTAAATATGAGACATATATCTTTCATTAAGAATGTAGAACTCAAAATCATGATTCTCCTTGATTTATTAATCCAGAATTTCTTTATCATAATTTGCATTTGGTCTGAACATAAAATTCTGATATAATCTCTCTTTTTTTTGATGCAGTGAGCATTTATCCAGAATATGGACTTTGAGAATGAGTAAAACCGACCAGGAATGGCTATTATGCACAGTCTACAAGGCTGGTTAGCTTATTCATCAGACTCTGTCTTGAAGAATTCAGGGCTTATTATTAATTGAGTACATGTGCTTATATTTTGTTTCAAATAAAAAAAAAAAACACCTAAACGTGTGATTTTCAAAAGCTAAATTCACACTAATATCACATCAGTCCCAATAAAACATTCCCAAACTTCTCATAGCTCTCTGCAACTATTCCCAGGTGAACACTAGAGATGAGAAGTGCAGCAGTATGATGCCCCCAAAAGGAATGGCCAAAGGAAAGGTCTTGTTGTCAACAGTTTCTCCTTTTCAAGACCGGTTCAGTGAAGCTTCAAATCACCAGTTATAAAATGTTGGACACTACCCTAAATATTCAAAATAGTTCTGACACCACAGCAGCTTTTGAAGCAAGTTAAGAATTTCTTTAGAAACACTTCATTCAGTAAAAAAATGGAAATCCAGGTGAAGAGTGATCCTCTGTTTCTGGACCACACTCCTTCAAGAGCTTCAATAAAAAATATTGTGGTCACAAAAGGTACCTTCACAGTTAGGGGCAGGAGATGACCATTTGCCAGCATTTGTGCAATAAAGAGTTGCCTCTCCAATCAGAGCATAGCCAGGATCGCATGCATATTTCACAAGCATTCCCCTGGGAAATACTTCTGTTTCCTGGTTGCTGTGAGTCCCATTTTGAATGTCTGGGGGTGGTGGGCATTGCCTCACTAAAGGAAGAAGAGAGAAGATTGGGAAGAAAATTGAATTAAAAATATACTCTGAGATGATAAATCAGGGGAAAAAGTAAGGTACTAGTTGTTATCTAGGCTCAACTGCAAGCACCATATTTTCCACTGACTGAGAATGAAGAAAAGTGGAATGCACAGCCAAAACAGAAGTTTAATATTCTTCAAACAATGGAAAATCCAGATTCATCCTTACCAAATTCACAGATAGGAATAGGGGAGTCCCATGTACCATCCACTTGGCAATGGATCTCCCTAGAACCAACCATCTTGTGGTCCTCAATGCACTCAAAGCTAACTTTCTGGTTATATTTGTAGGTGCTAGAAACTCCAGCCACAATCCTTCCATTCTTAATCTGAGGAGATGGACACTGTGTCTCTGAAAAATGAAACATATATCAGAAGCAAACAAGGAGAAAAAACTGGACTCACTCTAGAAGTGTCAAGCCTGATTAGTTCAGTTTGGGTAGCTGAGGTATAGAGATAACTAGTTTGTCAGTGTGAGGTCCCCAAGGAATTATTTGAAGGAATCATTTTAAATGTTCCCAGTTAGCAGCTGATGGTCCTTGCTTGAGAAGGAACACAAGAACCCAAAATTGGGGCAGGAAAACTCACCTCCACAATACGCACGGCCACTCCATTCTCCGTTTATCCCATCCTTAGATATACAGGAAATAGAGGTGTTTCCAAAAAGGGGGTAGCTTTTGTCACACATGTATGTTACAGTTGTCCCATAGAAGAAATCTTTCAAAGATTCTCCAGTGTGCCGCCCGTGGGGAATATTTGGCGGTGATGAACACAAGATAGCTAGAAAGAAGTGGAGGTTGCATAAGAAAGATAATTTCATTTTCCTTATTGGAGTGTGGATATAAAGCGTGGGACATTTATAATATTCATGACTGTAAAGTAATATGTGCTGTTAAAAAAGCGGTCAAAGACAAAGGACATGTTATATCGAGCATCATTATCTGTTGTGGCAGTTGCAGCTGTAAATGAAGAATTACCATAGAGTTAATATTTCCCCTTTTTTAAAGGCTTTCACAAGCAATTGCATATTAGAGGTCTTAGTACTCTCCTTTTCAAAACAGTATAACTCTCTCTGACATATAATTCCTCACATTGTTTCTTTTGATATTGTTTCAAGGACATACAGAAAAAGGATTAAAAAGAAGAAGAAGTTAGGCCATTTTCATTCAATTTAAAACTTAGTTGATAAACTTGAATTAGAAAAGATACTCCAAATGAGAAGAAAGTGTTATTCAGGGAGAATCAACATGGGGAAAGAAATAATTGTTGAAATTAAATACTGAAAGTTACCAAAACTGAAAATATATCAAGGTTATAATAGGCGAGAAATTTTTTAGCTCAGGGTTGAACTGTGGGGTCTTTGGTTTTCTTCCAGATGTTTCATTACCAAACCACATAGCATTATTACTTTTAAATAAAGTTTTTTCATCATGACCTCTGGGCTTTAGGCATGTTTGATTGAGTGATGTCATTTAACAAGAGTGTTGTGGCATATCTGCTTTTCTCTTTTCTTGGATATCTGAAATGAACTTTAACATGTTGGGATGTTGACATGCAGATAGAAGAAATTACTGGCTGAAGGAAATGAAGATTTGGGTTTCACGGAAGTTTGGTATTTTCAGTTTGTCACTGAAGACCATATCTTCAGTGGTGGTGCAGTGATTAGAATGCAGTATTGCAGGCTAATTCTGCTGATTGCCAGCTGACTGCCAGCAGTTTGATTCTCACCAGCTGAAAATTGACTCAGCCTTCCATCCTTCTGAGGTTGGTTAAATGAGGACTCAGTTTGCTGGGGTCAATATGCTGATTCTTTAAACCACTTAGAAAGGGCTGTAAAGTGATAAATACATTTAAGTCCTATATCTATTGCTATCTGCACTATAGCTGGATCACAGTCTGGTCAGCTCTCAGGTTTTTTTCCTCCAGGCCTCCCTATTGCAGCCCTCAAATTCATCCCTCTGGCAGCCATGGGACAATATTAAAATGGATGGTTCCCAAGTGAGCAAGGCATCTGTTGCTCACAGCCAGGGGCATCTACTCCTATAGCAGTTTAGATCAACCATTGCTACCAAAAACCCTATTTGATTTCCTTTCAGAGTATGACACTAAATGAGCATAAAAAAGAGGGGTGGGAAGTGATACAATTGGAACATTCTGCTGAATGTGAGGACCAGCTATCCTTGGGAATGGTGTTAGGTAATGGAAGCTGATTTTTGAACAATATAGAGATCCACAGGCTCCTCAAAACTATGCAAAGGGCTCTGAAATGTTCTGATTGTTCTGTAGACAATCGATCTCTCTGTGGCCACTAGCAATAGCACTTAAACTTATATACTGCTTCATAGTGCTTTATAGCACTCTCTGAGTGGTTTACAGAATCGGCACATTGCCTCCAACAATCTGGGTCACCATTTTACTGACTTTGGAAGGATGGAAGACTGAGTCAACCTCAAGCCACTCTGGCAGTGAACAGAATTATCCTGCAATACTGCATTGTAACCACTGCACCGGTACTAACTGCCATGTTTCCCCGAAAATAAGACCCTGTCTTATATTTTTTTGAACACTGAAATAAGTGCTTGGCCTTATTTTCAGTGAGGTCTTCTTATTTTGGGGCGCTTGGAGCAAGATGGGGCTTCTCTTGCCATCTTACCTGATTTCCAGCTCTGTCTCCCTAATCCTAACCAGAGGAAATGGTGGGGAACGGTTGCGCATTGTTTAAATATTTTTGGGAAGGGTTTATTTTCGGGGGAGGGTTTATTTTGGGAGAAGGGCTTATTTTCAGGGGAGGGCTTATTTTCAGGGAAACATGGTATGTAAAAGTATTCAATTAAAATAAGATTTGATTAATACACCCATGAATCAAAAATCCATATGTTTTACTTATGACTTAATCTAGATATGACTTAATCTCTCCTTTCCCAGATTCTAGGAAAAACCACAAAGATATGAGAAAAAATAGATTCAGACAAATAATGTGACTTTTGGATATAATCACAAAAATTTAATTCTTTAGAATTTACAAGATTAATTAATTTTATTGCAACACAATTGTGTTCATGACAGGTTGTGCCACAATGAAAATGATAAAATGAAGCTGCCAAATTTTTTTTAGTTAATAACAATTTTTTATTAATGCTATATCAGTTCCGAGTGGGATAGAACAATTGGTTAATAACAATTTTTTTGTGCACAAGTTCTTTAAATCAAAAAATACAACCTCTGACTGTGTATATACATGACTAATTTATTGATAGATTTTAATACTTCTATACTCAAAACATATATTACACAATTAAGGTTATTTTATGATACCAAGAGCATATAGTACCTAAAATTACATTGTGTTTGCACAGCTGTGCTCTAATATCAGACTCATTGATTTGAATGGAGTCTGCAAAAGAGACAATGGTAGGTTGGATCGCATTTTTGATAGTGATATCACCAACTCAGATGAATATGCTTCATATACCCTAAAGGATATACCCTAAAGCAGCGATGGCGAACCTTTTTCGGCTTGCATGCCACCCAGCCCCGACTTGTGTGCGCAACTGCACCACTGCGCATGCGCAGAACAGTCTTGTGCGCCCCTGTGGCGTGCACACAACCATGCCATCTGTGCATGCTGCACAATGTCTCATGCCCATGCGCAACCATGTGCGCATGCGCACGAGAGAGCCGAACTGCGCACATATACATGTATGTTCTACTTACGCTGACATTCAGGAAGGTTGCCAATCCATTGTACTCTTTTTCCATTTAAGGCACATTTTATGGAAGACTGTCCGATCATTTTGTATCTGCATTAAAACAGAAACTATTATGGAACAGCGATTTATTCTTCCTGGGTTCAATTTCCTATCACCGATTCTCAGAAATGCCAGTGGAAAAGAATAGAACAATTATAACTCAACAACTTCTAGATGACCATCTGCTAACAACTCTGCATATAAATAGTGAAAATCTATTACTTACAAAGAACAAACAAAGTATGTATATGTTGAAGAATTATTATAGGAAAGCATATCCCATCCAAGCCATTATTTTGCAGAGTCCTCTTACAATATTCTACCTTTGAATCCTAATTACGATATTTTTCGGAGTATAAGATGCACCTTTTACCCCCAAAAAAGAGGGTGAAAATCTGGGTGTGTCTTGTACACCAAATGTAGCCCCGCCCACCCACTGGCCCCCACCCTTCAAAAGTTGTCGGCCTCT